>JAHBCN010006226.1:0-50241 GCA_019359885.1 Listronotus oregonensis | reverse complement strand
TTATTTTATCAGTCTAGGGTAACAGACAGTATTTTGTAATAAATAAAATAATTATTTTTAAAATTTTTTTATTTTATTTTATGGTATCGCCCTGTATAGCTACAAGGTTGGCGCAATGAAAGAAAATGCGTATTTGGACTTCCAAAATAAAATACTAAAATTTCAAAAAAATCTGTCGGTGACTCAAATCCATAAGAATTGTGCCATGCCCTTTATAGAGCTATTTAAGTATCGAAAAATCAAAGATGGCCGCCATATAAAAATTGAAAATTTTGGTTAGTAACTGTAAAACAAAACCCGGAGAAAAAACTAGTGGCTGGGTTCGTCACCAAAAAGTGTTCCAATAATGTCATAACTTAAAACATGTCAAAATTTAACCAAAGGAATCACAGGCAAAAATTAAAACGATGATTTTCGCTATTTCGCTAATATCTTTAAAACTAAATTTTCAGGAAATAATTTAACTGCACTGCCAAAATCAAAATAAAATCCTCTGAAAATCTTGTATAATAAATGAGGTAGCAATACATGTAGGTCGAATTTGGGACACATTGTATGCAGCTCGGACCATAATAAAGTGAAGTGTGTTGTGATTTCAAAAAAACAGATGCTATATTAACGTATGTTATACATTGTTTTAGCCTTTTGAATGTCAGTCGACAGTGGCTAGATTTTTCATATTTCAAAAAAAACTCTTGAAAGCATCTCACAGTATTCTGGAAAATAGAGTAAAAACAGCAGATTTTTGCTTGTCCATTCTATAAAACAGTTATATTTCTTTTGTATTTGCCAGAAACGATAATCATCATTGATTTGCTTTAGTAATTAAAGCATTTATTTGATGATAACTGAGTGAAAACTATCTGTCGTTGTTACACTGGAGCAGGTTTGAAATCAATGATAATGGTCGAATCTATTAAAAACGGTAAAAACAAGATTTTTTTTAGAATGGACAAATTAAAATATGGTGTTTTTATTCTATTTTTTAAAATATTAAGATTTTCTTTTGGACGTTATTTCAGAATATAAAAAAAAAACTAGTCACCCTTCGCTGAATTTAACCAGGCCAAAACAATATAAAGCACACTATAAGATATCCTTTCTTTTTTTAAAATCACAACACATTACCGCTTTAATATAGTCCAAGCTGTATATCATGGCTTACTAAAGCTTTTTTGGCGACATTTTTAAAGCAAATGTCATATGGTGACACATGGTTGACAAGAGAATTTTAAGGCGAATCTGATAGGCTAATAGAACACACAGGAGGTATTAAAAAAATAAATTTTAGTTCCTATTGAACTGGAAGTCGGAAAAAAATATGTCCTAAAAGACAGCAACTATCCGCCATAGAAACTCGCCACTTTTTAGAATAATATTTTTGTGAATAAGAAAGTAATTAGCTGGTACACGTCCGCTGGGTCACCCGGAATAGGTCGGGCGGGAGGTAGGTTATATAGGAAATCCCATGTAATTTTTATGGGGTCAATTATTTTGAAGAAAAACTCTATTAAAGTTGAAGAGCATGTAAATTAACGTCCATGATAATTACTTTAGATTTTTCGGTTACACCGTTTGCGAGATAGGTCCTAATATATTCTCAAAAATTGTTACTTTATTATTGCCTCATATTTATGAACAACAATAAATATACCAGTTAGTTGTGAATAATGTTGTTATTTTAAAATTAAGTGCTTTATCAATATTAAAATATCGTACAGCGAAAAGATTAACCATGAGTTATACTACTGAAGAAAAAGTATTAATGATTAAATGGTTCTATCAAGGAAACAGTTACCAAAATGTATCAGACATGTTCGCTGCTCAGTATCTGATTAGACCGATACCCGGAATATCAACAGTCGATAGGAAGTTTTATTAGACGTGGTAGAAAATAAAGGGAAGGTGAGCACAAGACAACTTTAGGATATTATGGGAAAAAATCACCAAGCGCTCCGGATTTTGAAACGGCATAAATACTTTCCATACAAATATGAAAGACATCAACAAGCTAAGGGATGGGGATAAAATAAGACGGCAGGAATTTTGCTTTGATATGATGGAAAGGGAATTTTTTAAACATATTTGTTTTACTGATTAATGTACATTTACGTTAAACAATGAACCTAATCATCAAAGTTACCGTCATTGGAGCTAGTAATGAGCGAGACTGGTCTTGGTCTTGCGGTCTTGGTCTTGGACTTGCAGCAAGACCAAGACCGAGACCAAGACCGCCTTCTCGCTTGCAAGACCAAGACCAAGACCAGGGTATGCAAGACCAAGAACAAGACCGAGGAGTGCAAGACTAGGCGAGACCAAGACCGACCTGCAAGACTCTTGCATTTTTGTGATGTTTTTTTTTAATTATAATATTCAGTTTTCATATTCAATATACAAAGGTATTTTATACAGACATGACAAAAAAATGTGTCGAGAGCAGCCTAAAAAGGCGATTTTTTTATGAGTAACAATATAATTAAATCGATCACTTTGTTCTTTTATAAAATTCTCTAACAACGATAAATAGTAAATTCAATAACATGTTTCAAAAATAATAAGATTGTGACTCAATTGTCCGACAAAGCTCGATATCTCCAAAACCGTTTACGACAGAGAAAAACTATAACAAAAGTTATAAAAGCTAAAAATTACTTACCCATTCCTAATATTTTTTTTTTAATTAGCTCTCTAGTGATGCCACTTACAGGGTGGATCAAAAATTTTTAAAATCCAGAAATACATTTTTGTGCCACACTTACAGTGTGTGTACAGTGGCATCATTAGACTGCCCTTAAAACTAAGATTTAAATGTAAAAGTGATGGTTTAATAAAAAACATATTTGTCATTTCATATAGGAATACTTTTTATATAAATTAGTTTTAAATTTCACTTCCGGTTTAGACGGAAAAGTCAAAAGAGTGCCAAAAGTATAATGATGACGTCATTTTTGTCAAAACCGAAAATAATAATTAAAAAACCATCTACTTCGACATTGTACCTATATGAAAGTTCAAAAATTTTCAGCATAATAAACAGGGAAGCGTTTTTTTCTAATAAATTTTTTGCCATAATTTTTTTATTTTAGGTTAAAAGCTAAAAATAAGGAAGTTTTCTTGGGTGGTAGTGGATTCTTCGGAAAATTCTGAAATAAAAAATAATTTTACATTTTACGCCCTTTTTTTCTATAATTTTTGTATATTCAGTTTTTCACCATTATGAACGGTTTCGGAGATATCGAGTTTGTCGCACCAACGAGCCACCTTGTATATGCAAAATGTTTATAAAGTATTTGTACCAAAATTTGTAAGGCAAATGTTTTACTAATTTGAAAATGAAAAGTTTATGTGAACTGAAAAGCTTCCTAAATAACTTTTTTTTAATCAGAAACCAATGTCTACATATCAGAATCATTTTCATGGAAATTTTACATCTGGTTGAAAATAAAAGTCTTTTTTTTCTGCTCGCACAGTACACAGTTTTGTATTTGCTTTAATTTTGTATGCTTCTTTGAAATTTTTTTAAATATTTCTTATCAATAAAATGTTTCTTTATGCCACTAAATGTATAAAAGCAGGTTGTGTCTCAATTTAACTAAAACTAAAGCGCTATAAATAAATAAACCCCTACATTTAAAATATGCTTTTTAATCAAATAGTTTAAATCTACATGTAAGGTTAAAATTGTTTTAATTTAAAATTTTAAATAAAAAAATGTAGTCTACATCCTAATTTATTTGTAAGTATTAAAAAAATACATCTTATTTAAGATTGCTTACTTTAAATTATTACTACCAAAAAAACCAAGACCAGCAAGACTCTTGCAGCAAGACCAAGACGAAGATCAAGACCGGGTGGTGCAAGACCAAGACCAAGACCAGACTTGCAAGACCAAGACAAGCCCGGTCTTGGTCTTGCTTTGCTCATCACTAATTGGAGCAAAGAAAACCAACACAGATTTGTCGAAACGAGGATGCAATATCTACATAAAGTAAATTTTTGGGCGGGGATTTTCGGACAACGTATTATTCGACCATTTTTTCTTAATCGAAATTTGAATGCAGAATATTTTTTGGAACTACTCGAAGAACAAATTTTACCTTAAATGCTGCTTCTTAGGAAAATCAGCAAGTTTGGTACCAAATGGGTGGCTGCCAGGCACATAATACCCTGGCTGTTCGGGAATATTTACAATATGCTTTTTATGGAAATGTTATTGACCTACATCATTCCATAAATTGGCCAGCCAGGTCTCCTGGTATTGCGCCAAATTACTTCATCCTCTGGGGGCATTTCAAAAGCAAGATTTACAAGGATAAAAATTAGACTAATTTAGACGAATTAAAAAATGCTTTTTCTGCAGAATGCAATAAAATTTCAATTTAACAGCTAGCCAATGTAAGAAAACAATTTTATGGACGTCTGGGTGATTTTTTAGCAGCCAATGGAGGAAAATTTAAAAATTTTCTTAAATCTTAAATTTATTTCTAACAATATTTGTAATAGTATTGATAAGTATGTAAATATTGTAAATTCCATAATTATTGAGATTTATTATTTTAGTTTAGTTTAACTTATCTTAATTCGTCAAAAATCGGCATATAGGTATACAACTTTAATCTTTTCGCTGTACCATTTTTTGATAATGATAAAGCACTAAATTTCAAAATAATAACGTTAATTCACACTACACTAACACTAACAGGTATTTATATTGTTGTTCATAAATATGAGGCGATAATAAAGTAACAATTTTTAAAAATATATTAGATCGCAAATAGTGTAACCGAAAAATCTAAAGTTTTTACCATGGACGTAGATTTGCATGCTCTTCAATAAACTTTCATAGAATTTTTCTCCAAAATAATTAGAGAAGCCAATAATTGACCCCATTAAAAATTACATGGAATCCCCCGACGATTCACCAACCGGTATAGCGACTATGTAATACCTAATATCCACATTGCAAAATTTTGAAATTTTTACACACCACAAATATTTAATTTATTGGTAACATACTTTTGCTTTTTATTTAGCTAAGGACTATTCCCCTCAGGTAACCAATTATTTTAAGAAAAATCGCCAAAATTCTTCGAAATCCCAAAAAGTTTGTCTTATATTTCGACTTCCGGTTTACAAGAGCGAATGTGCTAATACCACAAAAACATGCTAAAAACTCAGGTAACATAACCCAAAAACCCATAGAGTTGACACCAAAAAGGTAAAGGTATAAAGTTACGAAATATCAAAACAATATTATAACATCACATTTGCGGTCTTTTATTATTCTTGACTTATGGATGTGTGTGGTCCTTTATTTAAAAATGCTGACCGCAGTTTGGTCTGATACAATGGAGTGTTGAGAATTAATTTGGTAGGAGTGCTTCTTCACTTAACACTACTTGATGGAATGATGCAGTAACCATTTATGGATACATCTTAGGCGTATGTATGAAAAAATATTATAATAAAAAATAATTATGACCTTTTTGTCTATATATAGGTACTGTAATAGGCAAAGGTTAGATAAAGATTTTAGTTTTTATTATTAATATATTTTAAAAATTATATATATATATATATAAAAAATATAATATATACCTACCTTAGTTTAGTGGGAGATTCCTTGGCGAAAATTAAGACAAAAATTTTCTTTTAAAATATACCCTGTTTTTGTTTTTTTTTTTTTTTTGATTCTCCTTAAAAGTTTAAAATTCTGTCATAATAATATTCTGCCTAAACTAAATATCAAGCCCATTGTAAACGTAAACGGTAACAGGCAAAGCCAAGATTTTATTGAAGGTACTCAATTGTAATTTTAAAATTTAAAGTATTTATTTATTAGTCTATCAGATTAACATAAGAAATATTGACAATAGTAAAAGCAAACATAAAACCAAATAAGTAAACAGAATTTAAAGATATTAATAAAAAGCGGTAAGACAAATAAGTATACAAAATATTTCTTTCTGGTTAAACAAAATAAAAATGAAAAATGTTTATTTATATAAAAACGGAGTTCCAACCATTGGTATGAATCGCCGATGGATTAAAAAGGGAGTTGCTACGGTATGAACGTATTAAAAAAAATCTAGGTCTAAGGCTAAGATAGCATTTGCTTAGAAGTGGTTTCTAAACATTTTTAATATCTAAGGTAGGTTTGCTAAAGCATCTAGAGTCAGTGGCGACGGTTTCTATAGGATTTACACATGCGTAAACACTGTGTAGACCTAAAACTTAAAAAAAATTAGATGTACAAATAACAATACATTATACTTTATTTTAAGAAAAAACATCTGACAAGGAATAAGCAAAATATTGATTAAGCTATTATAAGTTTTATAAAAAAATATTTATCATTAAGTTTATATATACAGTTGTTTTAAATGCCCAAAAAGCTTTTAAAAATTTAAATAAATATTTAGGTTTATATATTATTTAATAATAAATAAGTTGATGATGAGAGCCCCTGGATGGAACATCTGATTTCAAAATAAATGGTATTGTTTCCTGCTACTTGTGAAAAATATTTAAGAGTTAATAAATCTAGTTCCGACTAAAAATATTTGGGTTGTCATAACGTTCATAAAAAACAGAATAAATATTTTCCTATAATGTCACGATTATAAATATTTACTTTTTTATACCTCAACACTAACAAACATTGTGTTTGACAATACATCAAAAAACATTGAAATCAATAAGCACCTTTTAAGGAAATTCAGGAAAAAATCAATATTTTAATTTTTTTTGACGCTAGGTTGGATCCATTATTTAGTGATTATAAAATATCACTCAAGTAGCATCTAGGAAAAACGTACAATATAATACATTAAACTTTATTAAAGTATTTGAGGGTCACCATTTTGTCTAAAAGATTGCCTCCTCTAGCTCTTATAACAGATATTAAACTTCGATTTATTCCTCTAATTAGTTTGGGATATCCTCTTATGGAGTAGCAGCCCAATCCTCTTCCAGAGCATTCCGCAGCTGTTGAAAGTTGGAGTTGGAGTTTTTGATTCGTCTACCTAACATGTCGCATACATGTTCTATCGGCTTAATGTCAGTACTACGAAACCTTGGAACGGCTCTTTTCACGCTAGATTTTATAAAACCTAGCATATCCGCCACTTTTCTATAGGAAAAATCAACATCATGAAGTACAACGGCTCTAGCTAAATCTTCGGCTGACAAAGGCATGGTGAAATAAAAAATAAATTCATAATTCACTCAGGAAACGTTTTAAATGTTTGAAATGTCCGGTAAGACTGTTTTACAAATGCAGAATACGTTTCCAAGGAAACCTAAACATTCCAAAAAAATCATCAGTGTTGTCAATACTTTTGCAAAGAATGTAATGTTTATTTCAAAAAATCTCTGAAACCGATAATGATACCGATAAGAATAAAACTGCAAAGTGTTACAAATGAATCAAACTCTGCAGCAAAAGCATATCTAGGGTAGTTTAAATTGCTAAATGGAACTATTTTAGAGAATTAAAAAACCTACAAAATGGTTTTTATAGAGCTTTTTCCGAGCATTTCCCGCCGAGAAAAACCGGAAAAAGTCCAACAATTGACCTTTTTTTTAAAAGTATATCTCCATTCGGTTTAAAGCTTAAGGAGTTAATTTTTCGAAAAATGATGATGGGAAATTGGTGAAAAAAGTCTCTGAAAGTCGTGCGAAACGCGAAAAACGACGAGTGAAGCAGAGTAGAGTAGCGGTAGTGGGGGAGCAAAAGGCAACAAGAGAATGCATATTAGTCCGGGTACAATTACCGTTAAAGATTTTTGGAAATGAATCGATGAAACCTTTGCATTTTTTTAAGTAAGAAATAGATCAACTACAAACTGTCGGAAAGAACTAGTGGATTCTACAATTTAACCTTTTACCCTCAAGCATAAGATTATTACATAAAAACGTTTCTTTTGTGGGTCTTTTGGCCACTAAATTTAAATGTGGTATTGAAAATTACATTTGAGGGCTAAGAAGGGCTAAATTCATCCTTGTTTTACCCCCGTAAAACAAACATTTCTGTAAAAAAGTTTTTTCCCATTTTTAATGGTACAAAAATTTTGGGATACTGAATTAAATATGAAAAAAAATTTGGGAAGTAACCCCTTTAACCCTACGTCTTAAAAAATACATTTCGCTTTAACAAAAGTTTTTCCCCATTTTTAATGTAAACAAACGTTTTTTAATAATGAATTGGGAAATGATATTTGAAAATTTACTCTTTAAAACTAAATTTTTTCCTTTTTTCAGCCCATACACCCTTAAAACCTTTTCATACCCAAAAAAAAATTTTTCCAATTTTTTAAAGGTACATAAAAAATTTTTTTGGGATTTAATTTTAATATGATATTAAAATTACATTTTGAAAGGGGTACATATACTTTTCCTCGTTTTTTTGCCCCCCACTACCGCTACCACGTTTGTTTGCTTTTCGCGTTTGCACGATTTTTCAAAACTTTTTCCCCGTTTTCCCCACCTCCCAAGAAAAAATATAGAGAGAAAGATTTTGATCTCTTTCTTTCATATGCCTTTTTTCAGAATTAAAATATATTGATCCCCCTTAAAAACCCGGTGAGCCTCAAAAGTTTTAAATGAGCCCAAAAATGAAAACTATAAATCCAACAGAAACCATTCTCTGTGTGGTTAAACCAATATTATTACCTATATTTCCGAAAAACTTTTAACTTTATACTGAACGGATATGATTTTTTAAAAAAAGGTAAATTTTTTTATTTTTTTTGGATTTTTTTGGGACAAGTATTGAGAAAGTTCAAAACCATTTGGTAGGTTTTTAATTTTAAAAATAGTCCCATTGACACTATTGGATATTCTAATAGTTTTGGGTTATAGGAAAAACTAAAAATTTCCTTTTTTATTGTTTAAACAAACTGTAAACAAATTCGTGGGGACAAAACCGGGGTTTTCATCTATTTATGATGTTTTAACAAATGGCACATGTTTTCATAAATTTATGTCCCAAAAAAATTTATTGATTTATACAGAGTGTTACAAACTTAGGAGAAAAAATATAATATACTTTTTTATTTACTTGTATATTTCAACATTTAAACTGTATTGTTAAAAATTGAATACAATTAATTAAAAACGAAAAAAAAAAATTTTTAATTTAATGGCAATAGGCTGATCAGCCATTCAGCCAGTCACAAAGTGTTACTTAAAAAAAGGAGTTTTGTATTTTATTTTTCTAATTATTTATCATACTAATAATAATAAAGGGTAAATACAAGCTAAAACTATGAAGAAGACCACTTAAAAAGGAAGCAAAATAAGGATAAAAAATGGGTAAGATTATCCTACTGCCTACTATTAAAAATCATCAATTCAACATAAAAGTAATTTATAGTTTTAAGTTTATTCTGTTCAAAAAGGAAATCAATGCATTATTTACCTTTTGTATTCTAGGGCTAAAAGATGTTAAAAGGACAAACAGCTTTACATTTTGATTAAACACTAAATAGCTTGTTGGTCTCGCTATGTATTTGTTAAATGAAGAATATTGATCTAGATCACAATTTAATATTAAAGCACATTGATCTGAAGGTAATATTTTGATTTTATACAGATGAACAGGATAACAAGCATGTCCCAGTTTCATGCGTATAATTGTTGTTATTTATTTTCTAGGGACAGTTAGGTTTTTATGTCAGTATTTATGTGGAATTTCAGTTACAATCTGAGTATATCTTGTGGGTTTATTTTTGCTATATTCCTTCCATCTTATGTTCCATTATTTAATATTTGTTTTTGCATTATTATATCCGTCATTTAAGCTGAGCGTGTAATTAGCTGCTGTACCATTAATAATGTTATCCTTTGCTATTAAGTCTACTAGCTCATTATACTTTAGTCCTGTATGTGCTTTGACCCAAAGTTTGAAATCGGACTATGGAAAAAAAAAGTTATACATTAAAGGATATGGCACACTTATTATGGATTTGAGTCACCGACAGATTTTTTTGAAATTTTAGTATTTTATTTGGGAAGTCCAAATAAGCATTTTCTTTCATTGCGCCAACCTTGTAGCTATACAGGGTGATACCATAAAATAAAGCCAAAATGTTTTAACAATATTTATTTTATCTATTACAAAATACTGTCTAGTTACCCTAGACTGATAAAATTAGACATTTAGAATATATATTCCATACACAGTACTTTTTTTTATCGTGTACAGGGTTTTTATCTGTCATGTCCTACAGGGTGCACGATTTATTAATGAACCAACATATATACAGTCCAGTAGGCCTAAATATAATATATTATGTCAGTTATTATTATAACCCTTAGGAATTTCGTAACTTGGTAGTAACTCATTCATACATACAGCATGTCCCCCTTAAAAAGTCATTTATAGATACTGGGTGAACCAAAATTAAATGGCGGTTTTATTTATATTTTTTTTGGGTAGGGGTATTCTAATCCTAGTGTTATTTAAATTACAAGTGTAACACCAAACCATTATTTTGCTTTATTGTGCAATATTCTACTAACTAACAAATTACTAAATTAAATTCACAATAATTATGTATTTATGTATTTGTTTACGAAGCGACACCATTTGTTTAAAAACGCCTACTACGATATATAGATAATTTTAAATAATATATATATATATATATATATATATATATATATATATATATATATATATATATATATATATATATATATATATATATATATATATATATATATATATATATATATATATATATATATATATATATATATTGTTTGAGTTCATCATGGTTTATCTAACTTGTTACTGTTTGAAGTTTACCAAAGTATTTTTTTTTTGAAATAAGTAAGGGTTGCCTTAAAACCTGTAACTGTGGTTTTACTGTAAGGTATTATGCATTTCACCCAGTATGCTTATAGTGGTAAAAAAAAAATTTTACAACAGCGGTTTCAGTATGACTGTAAAAAAATATAAATAAAATCGCCATATAATTTTGTTTCACCCAATATCTAAAAATGACTTTTTTGGGGAGACACGCTGTATGTATGGATGAGTTACTGCCAAGTTACAAAATTCCTATAGATTATAATAATAACTGACATACTATATTATATTTAGGCCCACTGAACTGTATATTTGTTGGTTCATTAATAAATTGTGCCCCCTGTAGGACATGACAGATAAAAACCCTGTACACGATAAAAAAAAAGTACTTTTTATGGAATATATATTCTTTTTATATAAAAAATGCCTAATTTTATCAGTCTAGGGTAACAGACAGTATTTTGTAATAAATAAAATAAATATTTTAAAGAATTTTTGGCTTTATTTTATGTTATCACCCTTTATAGCTATAAGGTTGGCGCAATGAAAGAAAATGCTTATTTGGACTTTCAAAATAAAATACTAAAATTTCAAAAAAATCTGTCGGTGACTCAAATCCATAAGAAGTGTGCCATGTCCTTTGATCTAAATTTTGGTTGTCCCGAATTTTATGTCGGTGAGTGTAGATGGATACTCCAGACCGCCCTGCAATATTAAAGGTAAAAAGCTGAATAACGATGCAAGTGTAAGTTAGTTTTGGTCTAAAATCAAGACGGTGATAATTTAACTCTTTATAAGCTTACAGAGAGAAGTCTTTTTGCACATGATAATCCAAAAAGGAAAAAAATAGCACTAAATAAGGTCAAATATTTGAATACCTTTGTTTATTTCTACGATGTTTATTTTCTTTTTACCTATATTTTAAATTCATTTAGAAATGATGCGTTGCGCCATGTTATGATAGGATACTAAAGGTGTGGCTCTTTGGCACGTACGAAAACACTTATCTAATTTTATTTTTGTGATTTTGGTACAATCTTTTAAAAGGGCAAGGTTGACTGCAGGTGCAGAAAGGCAAATAAATATGAAAAATATAAATAAACCTGACAAGCTAAAAGGTATCCACAGTGTGTCCTAAATTCGACCTACATGTATTGCTATTTCGTTTACTATACAAGATGAAGTAATGTTTAAATGAGGAAAGTTTTAGAAGAGTTATTGCTGATTTTGACTGAGAAGTTAATTATTTTCTTAACAACTTAGTTTTGAAGATATTAGCGAATAAGTGAAAATCGTCAATTTTAATTTTTGCTTGTGATTCCTTTGCTTTAATTTTGACATGTTTTAAACTATAACATTATAGGACACTTTTTGATAACGAATATTTTACTATTTTTTTCCGATCGTCTTTTGTTTTTCAGTTTCTGACCAAAACTTTTGATTTTTATATAGCTGTCATCTTTGATTTTTCAATATTTGACCAATGCCATCTATAATAGAATAGCCTGCTCTCGAGAATTATGACGTCACGCTACTTGGATATTACGAAGTAAGCGCGCGAATTATAAATGTGTTGGATGGTACATAAAAAAATACAATTTATGGCTCAAAACATATAATTTTTGCTTGTAATTAAAAAGTAATATAGATTACAAATATTAAAAATAGATGATAATAATAATAACATACTTTATTTCAGATAAGTTTATGCATTAATTACAAAAAAAAATGTGAAATGATATGATGTCAGAATAAATGACTTAATGTATACTGGTATTTACTGGGATATTTACTATTTAAAAAAATTATAGTATACAATTAATATACTACAATAATAGTACTAAACAAATTATGAAACATACAAATTTAGACATTTTTATAATCTACAAATAATGATTAATTAGGCACCATTAAGTTAGTGACTAAGTGAAAATGTAAAAACTAATTTTATACGGAGGATTAAAAAAATACCTACGTAAATTTCATTCAACCTTATTTCAACATTTTAAGTAACGAGTGAGTAACACTTAAAAAAATTATTGGAAATATTTATTTATTAACCCACTGCATATTACATTTTCCAGTGTATTTATCAAAAGAAACTAAATATTCGATAAAAAGAATAGATGCTCAATCAATCTAATAAATGCCGGATATAAAATTTTGCATGCTTTCTAAAATAATAAAAATTTGATAAAAATAATAGAAACTTGATAGCGTTTTGCATTTGGGGCAAAATGGCGTTCGATACTTTTGGACAGCACTTGGTTATAGATAAATAGTTTTGGTTAGTTTTTATATTACTCTTAAATGCAAAATTTTATTTAATAGTAAACATAAGTTATTAAGATTTATATATATTTTTATTGCACATTTCATTAACATACCAAACAGAATTTACCTGCAAATTGTATATTTTATACTGTGATTTTATAATATTTATAAGGCATTTCTTATTATTATATCCTTCATTTTTTAATTTTTATTATCGAGAATATATAATTTTTTAGTTTTTTTATTTGCAAATTATTTATAAATTACTGGGCGTTAATTCCGATCCTTTATTTATTAGGTTTAAAACGTTTTAAAAGTGGCATAGATTTTGTAGTGGCCTTATCATTGCCTTTCTAACATAAATGTTTAACAATACTACCTATGTATTTGTTTTTACAATAGATTTAATAATATTGTTTAATTTGTTAGTTTTACAGTTAAAGCCTAAAAATAAGTTTATATCAGAGTAAGAAATGTTCTCTAATGTTGGTTCTATAACAATATTTATTAAATTTACTAGTTTTAACAACTTTTCTTTATCTTTTACTCACTTTGTACCCACTTTTCTTGTTCTTTGGGATTCTGTGGAAAACCAAAACAGGATACTTTAGGATGCCTAGGATAATTTCCCTTGCAAAAAGGTAAGGCATAGTACCAAATTGATCACAACACTAGGACACTAAAATTTTATTGGTGAATTGTAAGAAACACTAGAGGCACGATAAGAAACTTATTCTTTTAGGTTATGTCACGTAGTTTTTCTGAGATTTGTATCAGTTACACATTTAAGATTATCAGTGTAATCTTTTTGACAGTAATTCTTTATATTTAAAAATAATAAAGTAATACTCCTACATTACAATAAAGCCGATAACCAAAACCAACTGACAAAATTTGATTTTATCGAAGTATGAACAGCTGATTCGCTAAATAAAAGTCTGCGCGCAGGCTATTATATTATAGACGGCAGTGATTTGACTAACTCTTTAAATTTTGAAAAATATTTTTAAACAATGATTTTTAAAAATATATTTGGCAACACCGAGCCGACGCCTCATCAGTGCGCTTCGTGTCAATTTTGCTTATAAAGGTATCACATAAATGTCTATCGCGGAAACAAAAGTGATAATATTTTTAAAAAAATATCAACCAAATTTAAGCAATTAAAAAAAACAAAAAATAGCAATTCGATAATATGAAGATTAGGTGTACTGACAAAAATGTTGTATTTCTTAGAAACATTTGTTTTGCCAACATCTATTTATGAACCGTTAATTTTAAGCCTTGATTTTTATGGTATTTATTTGCAAGAGCCATTTATTTACATTTGATATTTTATTACTTTAAAAGATTTTAAAATATTTTTTTTTTTGTAAAATAAGCAGTTATGTCATACCCTTGTAAGGGAAAATGACATGAAACGTATTGATAAGGCGTCGAGTCGGCGTTGCCAAATGTTTTTTTTTATATTTCTTAGGCTATTTAATGCAAGTGGGGTATCATTGAAATAAGAATTTAAAGAGTTATTTAAATATCGAAAAATTAAACATGGCCGCCATATATAAATCAAAAGTTTTGGTCAGAAACTAAAATACAAAATAGGACCGAAGAAAAAAATTGGTGGTAAAATATTTGTTGTTAAAAAGTGTCCTAATAATGTAATAATTTAAAACTTGTCAAAGTTAAAACAAAGGAATCACAAGCAAAAGTTAAAATCTACTATTTTTAATTTTTCGCTAACATCTTCAAAACTAAATTTTTAAGATAAAATTTAACTGCAGAGTCAAAATTAGCAATACGTGTAGGCCGAATTTGGGACACACTGTATAAAGAATATTTGATAAGCATGTAAATACTACAAAAATATCAAGCTTAGCAATGTACTAGTAAATTAATTTTTGATTGAGGAGACTGTAAATGTTGAATAAAATACCTTTTTTTTTGCTTTTTTTTAGCTTTGTTCAGTTGTCAAACGTTGTTATGCTTAAAAGAATGTTATCAATTTTTTCTTTAAGCTCACAAAATGCAAAGGCTTGTTTGCATTAAAACCCAAGGACTTATCCCGAATTATCAAACAACTCCCAAATAACGAGGCACCGGGAGAGGATGGAATCGCCAACATCCTTATAAAGCACCTCCCAAGAAAAGCATTCATACAATTGCTTTATATAACAAATGCAGTAGTGTTGTTGCAACACTTCCCACAACAATGGAAGCACGCAATAGTAGTCCCAATACTAAAACCGGGCAAAGATCCGCGAAACCCCGGATCATATAGACCGATAGCCCTGCTTAGTGCCCCCAGTAAAGTTGTGGAAAAAGACTTGCTATACGTGTTGGAAAACTTTCAATTTGAGGCTGGACTGCCGGATAAACAATTCGGATTTAGGACTGGGCTCAACACAGTCCTCTTGGTATCCAGCGTCGTTCAACATATTTTAAACAAATTTAATCAGGAACAAAATACAGTCCTCTTATCGCTGATATCCAGAGGGCTTTCGACTCGGTCTTTCATAACGGCCTCATATGGAAGCTTTTTTACATCCACAATCTCCCCACTTATATAACAACACTACTGCACTCCTACATATCTAACCCCACATTCTCAGTGAGAGTTGGCGATTCCATCTCTACTCCTAAACGAATCCATTCAGGAGTCCCTCAGGGCTCAATTTAAAGTCCTAAGATTTTTAACCTATACCTCTCCGATATCTCCAAATATCCGTCAACCAACCTGGCCCTATTGGCTGACGACGCGCTGGTATACGCCAGCTCGTTCTCGGCAATAGTCGCCAGGACACAAACCAATACCATTTTCCGCTCCAATCCCCTACTACCAAAAGTGGAAGATAGAAATTAACAAAAGCAAGTGCGAGTGCCTTATCACAACGCGTAAATTTACTAACAATAGGCTACCCATACCCATACAAATAGACGACACCCCAGTTCTGCCTGCTCGACAGATCAGTACCTAGGGGTGGTTATCGATTCCAGATTACGTTTCGTAGCACATATAAATCACGCGTTGCGTAAGGCATTCATGTCACAGCAAGCGCTATACTCAGTTTTGTCACCGCGATCTCCACTTTACCCCACCAATAAACTCCTCCTGTATAACTCAATCCTCAAACCTGTAATCACATACGCCGCTTCCGTCTGGTCCTCCGTCTCTAACACGCAAATAAGCAGACTCCAACGATTCCAAAACAAAGTCCTTCGTGCAGTCACCGGTGCTGGCAGATATGCCAGGATCAATGACATGCATGCACACATCCTGACTATATCCGAAAAATTATTTCTAACAAAAACCACACGCTAGTCCCATTATACAAAACCTAACAAGAACCAGACGTAATGACAATCCCGTCCACAAACCTATATATCACAGACTTCCCCTCTACCAAAACCCATTTCCTCCATAAGTCCCCACCATTCTTAACTAAGGTATGACTGCAAACGAAAAAGAGCACGAAAGCATGAGAGCATGGGTGAGAAGAATGAAAGAAGAATAAATGCAATAAACTATTTTAACAATTAGCAAACCATATCGCCCAGGGGTATAGTTGCTGATTGCAATAACTCTAGTCGAATGACACACAACATGTATTTTATTTATCTATAGACTCGCAAATACAATAAGTCAGTGTTCATTTCTTCGATTGCATGGGACGGCTAGGTGCATCAAGATTTGCGGATAACTCCTTTCTGGGGGATGATCCTAAACGTATTACATGGAAGGCAACTATCCCTAAGGGATAGTTGTCCTAAATAGGTCCGCAAACTTGTAATACCGAAATAAAAGATAATGTTTATTCCTTTCAATAATAAATATAAACCAAAGTACCTACCGTTTAAAATAAAGAATCTTGCTTTTGCTAGAGATACATAGTTATTTTAAAAGAGGCATCTATCCTGTTTACCCTACAGACATTAGACAATCAGTTTTTTATCTACGCTGTACCTGAAAGGATCAAGGGATTTGATGCAAATTTTCCTAAAAACAATGTAAAAAGCTCACATATACATGCACCAAACCTTTTCACAATAGAAAGCTAACTGTTAAAGTGTTGTAAAGGTCATCCGGGACAGTGCTATCCTCCCCCCAATAGCAAATGTACAATCTGCTCCATGCGCCACCACTTGCGCGCCTGTGCCTTGGCCAGGTCTGTATCTTGGCAGCGGCTGGCAATTCTGTCTGCGCCAAGAATTCTTGATACAAATGTAGTGTAGATGTACGACGTATTATTAATTGGAAATAATGAATGATTTTGAAATTGAAATTGAGTTCACAAAACAGCGCTTGCAGCCTGTGTACTAATTTAACAGGGGTGTCATTCTTAGTTGCTCAATTGGTAACAATTTAATTTGGCTAGTTCTCAAGAACAGAAACCATGGAAATACTTTTAAAAAATAAAGAGGTCCACAAAAGTTTGTCAATGATTAAGAGAAGAAAGCATTTGTGTAAAAGTAGGATCACTAATAACTTTTTTTGGACGTAATCAATAAAGCAAACCATTTTTAAGAATTGAAAGAGAAATCCAGGCTTTTTGAAAGCTGCTGTAGTTATGGATGTAACGTGTTTATGCGTCACTAATAACTATTGTTTTAAGATTTATGCTTTTTGATAGGCAATAATAATAAAATAGTTATTTATGATATAAGTGTTAACCGTACAATTTTAAGGCACTAACGTGAAAGTTTGCAGAAAGAGCGAAGCGAGTTCAGCAACTCACATGAGTGCCTTAAATAGTATATTTCATTACCAATACGGAAATAACGATTTTTCAGTGCGCGCGTGACAAATTCTCAAAAGTCATGCAAGAACGGAAAAATCCATTTCTGGACGTGTAATGAACGATATTTTTTATTATACTTAGGTACCTAAAAACAACATAAACAAAAAACATCGCAAAAAATGATTTGAGAAAATTGCGATTATTTATTTTTATTTTTAAAACAGTAAAACAAATTAACAAAAAAAATACAAGCTAATTAAATCTAAGAAAATTAATTTTGGACGGAACCGTTATGATTAATGGTTATATTTATTGTACAATTCGTATTATTGTTGAAGCTCAATCCCTTTTGTATTTCTTTTTGTTAAACTAAAGATGTTGAAGCGAAGTGTTCGTGTATGTTTTGGTTCTCTTGATTGACTGTTACAGATTTTGTAGTTTCCAAGTTATAAAGCCTAAACAACTTTTGGGATACTTCAATTTTTCTTTGTATGGACTCCTCTATATATCCTTCTGCTACATTGGATGAAAGTCATCCTCCGTGTCTTTTCAAAGTGAGCAAATCACCGCAGCTTTCTACCAACATGGTAGCCGAAGAACGCCTTAGCCCATGTCCGGTATATTCTTCGTGATTTTTTACTTTTAAGTATTTTGCAACAAGTTTTGGAATTCCACTGATAGTATGGCACTCAACATGTTGAGCGTAACATCTTTGGTTACGGTATGCAACAAATAATCTTCTACTCTCCATATTTTTAGGGCGGAGATCTGCGTATTTACGGTAAAGTGTACATGGATTGAATTTGCAATTTTCATTGGTAATGGTAAAACTTCTTGACCTGTGAGTTTTTCCATTTCGTAAGAACACGACAAGGACACGCCCATTATCTTTCACATCGTCTAAATTCAAACGTATTAAATCATCTCTGCGGCATGCGCCGAAGATGTCAAACACTAAAATTACTTTTGCTAGTAAATATTGTCCATCTGAAGTTTCACATAAAAATTTGGTTTCTTGTTCTGATGTAAGAACCTTGGATTTCTTTGGTACATATCCTACAGCTTGTTGTTTCAAAAAAGCGATATTTTTTGGATATTGGTTGTGAGTATTTTCTTTTATTGCCAAACAACTCTTTAACATGGAGAATTGACTCCATAAGGTGGATGACTTCATAGATTTGGCTTTTTCAGAAAAATAAACTAAGAGAATATCGTCACTTACAATTTTTAATCTTTTCTGAGTCCGCCATTCGGTAAAAATGTGATATTAGTGTTTATATCTCAACCTGAATTTCACTGGTAATAAATCTGCACTCACTTCTGCCGCTTGTTGTAATATAATATCGGGAATATCCGGATTTTCTTCCAAATCTGAATTCATTTTTTGAAAATGGCATAAATTATACTGACAGAAAATAAAATATGCCATTAATAAATAAATCGTCGTTATAAACAGTTTCCATGGATGGATTTTTGTATAAGCGCACGGAAAGAGGGATCGGGAAAAAATCCGTGCTTGCCCTTTTTTAAAATGTATATTTACTGTTTTTATACACATTTAAAAATTTTTAGTATTTTTAGGTAAGTTAATAAAAAGTTTAATTTTAAAAAATATCATTTTTAATATTCTTTCTAAAACGAATAATGCAGTTAAAAATTTAAAAAATTATTTTTCCCCAAAAATTGGAAAATAGTTTTCATACATCGTTATAAAAATATTAATTAGCATTTATTAATAAAGTTACCCGTGCTTTAAAGAACATTTTTAAGGTCTGATAGTGTTAAAAATTTAATTTTTAACACGAATTAATTCAATATTTATTAATAAAAATGGTCTTTTATTATAATAACAAAAATTAGGTTTTTCTTAGGTTAAAAATTCGGAAATTCTATAACGTATTAATAAAACCGCCCTTCCACTCATTTTTATCCCTTCTATGTTAATTTAACAGGCAGTATTATTTTTAGTGCGAAGTAAGTGTTGTGAATCTCTCTGTAAGCCGACATATTTGTACAAGCTTAGTCATTGTGGCATATATGAAAACAGGGTCGGATTCGAACCTATTTAAACATAACACAGAAATAGTTATTTTTCTCATAAGTGCGCAAAGTAATACCTTTCCGCATGCCAAAGCAGTTAGACGAATGACGCGAAGCGGAGTTTGGATAAGCTTTGCGGAAAAGTCACTTTGCGCAAGTATAAGGAACAATACTTTTTCTACTTGCGAATACTTTTTCTACCAGCGTTTTATTAAAGAATATGATTATTAGAAATATACGAATATTTCAGTAAAAATTAAAAATCGAAAGTAAATAATTAAATTTTTATTTTAACTGATTATACAAAAAAAACTATTATTAATTATTATTAACAATATTAATGTTAAAAGTACAATTAGTTGCATGTTGAAGGTTAGATAAATAGATATTTTGAATTAAGGTGCGTCAGCAACTAAGGCCATTTAGCAATGTTGAAGGTTTATGGCCGATTTTAAATGATTTCTTAGGAACGTCGATGATGGTTCGCTGCTCGATGTTAAGACGACATCTTGTGTTTTTGCTGATTGAACAGCGTTTGTGGAACAGGACATTTCATCTGGCTTGAGAGTTTTTGGCTTGTAGTTCAGTAAATGAAGTCCGAAGAAACCTCAAACCTGAAGATCAGGTTGGGCCGTCACATTTTTTTAATTTGCAGGTATTATTGTATACAATAACCTCTGAAAATATCATATATAAAAAAATGTCCGCAAGGGCCTGAAAATGGCCCTCAAGAGCCCGGAAATCCGTTTTTTCAACTAATTTGGTCGATATCTTTGAAAATATGACACTTACGCAATTCGTGTTTGGACGAAAATGAAGAGCAGTTTATTAACTGCAAAAATGATTCTCATATTCTTATCACTTTTGTCAAATATTTGATAGTTTTTGCTATAATCGGCCATAAATGCGCCGAGTATTTTTTGCACCTGACCCGTATCTCTCAAGGTGCTTTAAGCTACTTACACTTCCAAACGGAGGACTAATTTTTAAATAACTCACGTAAAAATGCATATTTTTGCATGATTCAAAGTTTACATGAAATAAGGAACGTGCAGCAATAATATCTTGTTACTGGTTTCTTTTTTTTTTTTTCTTTAGAATATTAAAAACTCGAGCCAAAGTTAGTTTTTGCTCGATATTTTGACCCTCCTATTTGAAAAGTGTTGAATATATTCCGAAAGACTTATAATTATTTTTTGTGTATTTTTATAAACAACGTGTTTTTCTTAAGCGGTTCTTTTAGATTGCCGGAGTTTTTAAAAAAAGTTTTGGGTTTATCGCTAAATTAATATATATATATATATATATATATATATATATATATATATATATATATATATATATATATATATATATATATATATATATATATATATAATATATATATATATATTCAAGGACGATATCGGCTAACAATGCACATCATTCAAAAGCTTAGATTGTCCCCTTCTCGATAGCACTCTTCTTTTTTTGTCCAAAACGTCTTTAGAGAAAAACGTGGCAATATTTAATTTTTTTCAGTTTTCTTTTTTGGAGCACAAGGTAAGGGTTTATTTTTGTTATCCAAAGTTACATAAAGATCATCGCCTTTTGTAAAATTTCTTTTTAGAATAAAGTCTTTATTATTATTATTATCATTTATTAATATCATTTATATTCGCTGGTAGTTCACAGAACAGACAATTGGAACAAAAATCAAAGACTGGGCTTTGTTGCCTTTTTTTTTCTCTTGGGGCTTTGGAGAAGGTCAAATCTTTTTGTCGAGTCTTTAACAAAGTGACTGTTTGGATAATTTAGCTTGCCATTATTCATTGAGGAGTAATTCAGCCTACACTCTCTATGCATTTCCAGAGAGGATTGGTTCTGTAGAAACACATGGTGGTTGTCCTTTCTCATCTTGCTTACATCTATTAAAGTTGCTAATCCACGTGTTACCATCACAACGTCTTTACTCAGATCTTCGTTATAAATAAAACATTCCATCGTACCAGAATTTACTTTGACTTTTATATTTTTGCCACAAAAATAAAAGGCAACAGAAATAAGACTTTTCTACAGTAAATAAATGATCTTTATTGAAATTGGGATAACAAAAATGAAAACTTACCTTGTGCTCCAAAAAGAAAACTGAAAAAATTTAAATATTGCCATGTTTTTTTCTAAAGACGGTTTGTCGGAAAACTAAGATAAAAAGTGAGGCGAAATTTTTTTACACTTTTTACATCTTCTTGATTTATAAATGTATGCATTCAAATTTTGGAAAAATCCTTGACTTTTTTGGCCGAAAGCCTACATGTTGTTTCTTAACACTTTTCAGCATGGAGTATTTGACCATAAAGTATTTGGACTAAATTCCTTGCTTAATTTAAGAAAATATTCTAAAAGTACCTCCTCTTTCAAAGTTCTAACGCCTTTTTCTTGACACTATGTTTCAAATGAATTATACTGTTTCTCATACTTTCCTTTTGATTTCGCCGGCAGGAGCTCTAAGTTGGCCAAACTTGCGGCTTTTAAAACATAGTCTGGTAATTCTTCCTCCATTCTTAGAAACTTATTTTAAACTTTTTACCGAATTTTCTGATGCTTTTGTAACATTAGAAAATGTTTGTACGTGGTTGCTGCAGCAACAAGAAAAATTCTTAGACTTTTATTGTTTAGCATGGTGTCTATGAAATACATGGTGCATGAAAAAATATTAAAATGGTAATAAAGAAAATTCATATGGAATATTTACTAAGCGCTAAATGTATCTAAAATTCAATAAAGCACAATAAAAGAATATGTAGAACCCTTTTTTTAAAATATTATTTCATCAAGAAGTTATTAATACATTAAAAAATCGACCATAAATAAGCAAATATGCGGAACGAAAAGGTCCCAGGTTTTGCGCAAAGTTAAACTTTGCGCACTTATTTGCGTGCGCAAAGTAAGTACATTGCGCACGCAAGTTGAAAAAGGTTTTTTGGTGACCGGCTATTGACTAAACATGTAACCATTTGTTGGTGTCGAATTTGTAAAATTCCTAAAAAAATGTATTTAGCGGGAAACCACTGCTTGATAATCGCATAAAAAAGTCCAGTTTATTTTAAAAACTCTTTTCTACTCCTAACTTTCGAAAAGATAATTATTTCTTTATTTATTACCCCCTGTATTTTAGTCTAGAATTTTTAAAAAATCGATTTTTTTGCCTATTTTCAATGTTTATACCTTTAAAAATATGCCTGTAAAAGAATTTAAAAAAATCATTATTAAATAATAATTATTGAATTAAACGAGACTCAAAACTTTAAAAGCGTTTTTCTCAAAACTATGTTTTTCGGAACGGTTGACATGATATCTCAAGTTTCAGTAGATCGATTAACTTTCTTTCCCCTTCAAGTTACGATATAAAAGTCCTGTGATAATAAACTGCCTCTTTCTTCATTACAGTACGTTAGTACTTAGATAAAAATAAAATAGGATGGTCCATTAAGAATAATAAAGTTCTTTTATTTTGTTTATGCTTTCTTTATCCTTTTAATTAAAAAGAAATAAAAATGAGGTACTTTCTTATATATTTCCAAGCACAAATAAAAAGTAAATAAAAAACTGAAGCAATAGTTTTATTTATATTTTTAACGCCATTATTAACTATTTAAAATTTAAATTAGTTCTGGTTAGTTGCACATAAAAAATATCTGTATTATTATAAATGGTATTTTTTTCTTTAAAACATTTTTTTCACTGCAAACATAATAAATTTCATGTATTTTGTTGCTTATTCTAACATTGATCCTTTCGTTAATGTTCCTCCTCCAACTTTTGTTCCTTATGTTAAGTAATGGAAAAAATCAGTTATTTCAAAATCCTTAAGTATTTAGAAAAACATAAAATTTTACTTTTACATTACAGACAGTATGGATTCCGTCACAAAAGATCCACAGCTGATCTTCTTTCCTTTGTCTCGCACAACTGAAACAAGTCCCTGGAGTTTCTTGATAAATCCCAGATCGTTGCTCTTGACATATTCAAAGCTTTTAATCAGGCCGGGCATGATAGACTTCTTAACAAAGTTCTATCCTGCGGTTTATATCAGTTATTTTAGATGGTCCTTCTTCCAGATTCTACCAATGCTGGGGAGTACTGGCACTAATTCTGTTTTTTTTTTACCAGCGTTTTATTTTATAATTTTGCTAACGACAGTACCCTCCACTCTGATATTCAATTTCTGAAGTCAGCCTCTAAGCCTGATTTGGAAAACAAGCGCAGATAACTCTTTTACAAGACCTTAAACGGATCTTAGATTGGGGCGCCAAAGATCTTGTCCAATTTGATGTCTCCAAAACCCAGTTATGTTCACTGTAGCAAAAAACGTCTGCTAAAGCTCATCCGTTACTTATAAGCGGCCAAGTTCTGTAGAACAGAGTCATGTAATCTTGTTGGCGTACGTTTGAGTCGAGAAGTTAGATTGCACTCACATATTACATTCATAGCCTCAGCAACTTCATTAAAACTTGGATTCCTTTTTAGAACCAGAAAGTATTTTTCTCCCATTAATCTGTATGCTCTGTATGTATCCCTAATCAGACCCTCTTTGAAATATTGTTCTTATGTTTGGGGAATGGCGTCTGCTGGCTGTTCGTCTTATTAATGATACCACGCTATCAGAAAAGCTTCCTTCTCTTACCTACCGGTGGGACGTAGAGGATCTGTCGCTCTTTTATAGGTATTTTTACGACTTTTGCTCTGAGGAGTTTGCCAGCTCTGGCAGCTCCGAACAGAGCAACACGTAGTGCCACTATTATGCATCCTTTTACAGTACACCTTGAGTGGAAGGGATATTTAAGTCCTGTGTGAATACTTCTTCTTACCACAGTTAAGACTCCCACGGTACATTAGTACTTAGGCCTTCAGCCTTCGAGGACTGTCAATAAAAACATGTCTACTTTATTTTTTTAATCTTGTGACAATTCAGAGAGGCCTGATACCTAGGTAGGTAATTACCGTGGACAATGTAAACGAAATAAGGGGGTAGTTTATTAATAAGATACTTGACTTTTTAAAGAATAGGCGGGGAAGGAAATACTTTTGCAGGTGGATGTTTCGACGTTCTGGACCGTCTGGGCTCCTCCAGAGGAACTGTTAGGGGATTCTGAAGAGTGGCACTTCGTGTTACTTTAGTTGTACAGAGGTCATTCTGGAAGATAACGGATTTAAAATTAAAGTATTATTTGTCCTGCAAAACTTATATGTTTACATGTGGAGGATGAGAATTTGCTGATTTTTTTTTTGCGACACTGAATATGATTGTGTCTTTGCGGCATTAAAGTAAACAAGATTTTTGTTTTAAAGTTAGGCCCCGTGAAATAGATATCTGTATTACCTTGTGCTATTTTTCTAAATCATGAGGTTGAGGCATTGATAGGCTTGAGAAAATTAATATAACAGTGGAGGGTACTGACGTCAACGGAACTATAAATGGGGTTAATCGTGAAAAAGGAAAGATCGTTGATGTGAAGAAGAAACCCCCGATCTAGAACCTGACTATCTGCCTTAACGGATTTACATTAATCAGAAAGAATACTGGAAGTGGAGACCCATCAAGCGTAATATATCCCGGGCAAAAATTTTAAATCTTTTTAATTATATATATATATATATATATATATATATATATATATATATATATATATAAATATATATATATATATATATATATCTTTTTTACATATTACCATATTACCTTATTACACTCCTGTCCCTCTTCCACCCCTATAGAACCAAAACAGTGAGGGTGGACCCGAATGCCTGCCAATTACCGTCTCATCGCCTTGATCAGACCGATAGGCCTTGCTGACAACGCACCGATATCGGATGATAACGATTTGATTCCGTCAAGTCATCGACCAATTATTCTAACGTCACTATTTTATTATTTTTATTGACGTGTGCGGTACACCTGGTCGGTCTTTTATTAAATTATTTTTACTCGCGTTATTACTTTTGGAAGATTAATTATAAGGCACTTAAAATTATACTTAATTTGGCGACTCCAGGGAATACTTTTTTGTCGCCAAGAGCATTATTCCACTGAAAACATACATTAAGAAGCTAGTCTTGATTAAATCTTATAAGGTTTTGTACACGGTGATCATTTATAATGCCCCCCCTCATAACTTTTTGTTTTTCGCAGTAAAAAAAAAATATTAAATAAAAAAGTTGTACAGAATAATTTTAAGCTATTTGCAGGATATATATTTATATATATATATATATATATATATATATATATATATATATATATATATATATATATATATATATATATATATATATATATATATATATATATATATATATATATATATCTATATATATATTATATATATTATATATATATATATATATATATATATATATATATATATATATATATATATATATATATATATAATATTTTAATATATATATATATATATATATATATATATATATATATATATATATTATTTTACGGGGTTTGAAAAGGGTGGGTTAAAGTTATATTGATTAAAACACCCCTATATTAATTTTTTGAACTTCAAAAAACTGAATTTTTTTGAATACCATTTATATCTAAATGTAATAGTTTTTGAAATATTCGCATTTTAACAAAGCAGCCACATTCAAACATAAATATTATAGATTTTAGTTCTTAGGTGGCCGTGAATAATTAGGCGGTCGCAAAGAAACAACAGTTTTGTTTATTACTGACAGTTACAGATTTAGTATATTATTATAATTATATTTAGTTAATGAAATATTTTTTCGATAAAAATGCCTTATTTAGATAGGGAAAAACAATTAATTATGCAAATATTTATTAAAACAAATTATTGCGTTAAATCGGATGCACGTTCCAGAAAAAAAAACATTTTATTGAATCTATGAAAAATTTCAACAAACATCCAGTCTAGCGAGAAAGAAGAGAACAATGGAAAGAGGTGAAAACAGTGATTTAAATATACTACTAAAAGTTGAAGAAAATCCAAACATTTCTATGAAAAAAATGTCAAAAATTTTAAAAGACGAGCTTGATGATTTAAAAAATACCTCTTATGGGAGAATTCAAAATACTCTTAATAAAACAGGGTATAAACCTTTCAAAATTAGGCCTACAACAAAAGTAGCGCCGAGACACCAAGAAAAAAGGGTAGAATTTTGCCGAACTATGTTAGAAAAAATCAATTTAAATAATAGTTACTTGAAAAATGTATTTTGGACTGACGAGTCAACATTTGCAACTAGTGGTATGATAAACAGGAAAAATACTAGACACTGGGCCACAGTAAATCCCCACTGCTATAGGGAATTTCAATTTTATGGTCGCCGAACTGTCAATGTATGGTGTACTACTTTAAATAACAGTTAAAAGTTTAAACAATAGGTCCCAATTTCTTTAACATTTCTTTAAACGGAAATAGTTATTTGAATTTTCTCCAGCAAGAACTAGAGGGCTATTTTGATGAGCTCCCGTTGGAATAAGAGAGAAACATCGTCGTCCAACAAGATGGCGCTCCTCCTCACAGTGTAGTAACTGTTACAAATTTTCTTAACCAAAGGTTTAATGAATGGATTGACATGACGCCGATGGATGCATTTTTATGGGGAACGCTAAAAAAATCGAGTGAATGCAAATACAAAAAAAAAAACATAAAACAGTGAACATTTAAAAGAACTTATTAGAACGTAAATTCAAATCCTGAATGAAGATTATAGTCAATCTATCACTGCCGCAGTAAAAAGGTTACGAAGAACTTATATCAATAATATTGAAGAAAACGGAGGCCCAGTTGAGCAATTTAATTTGTAAAAACTACATGTTTTCTTGTATCGTTGTTTTAGATTTTCTCACTCTAAAATAGGATTACTGATATTTTTTGTATCGAAAAAATGTTTGAATTTTCTTTAGCTTAAGTAGTATTATTAAATAACTATTTTCATGTCTTTCCACTGCTTAACGCTATTATTTGTTTTAATAAATGTTTGCAAAATTAATGGTTTTTCCCTTTCTGAATAAGGATTTTTTTATCGAAAAAATATTTTATTAAAATATTTACTAAATCTGTAACTGGCAGTAATAAACATAAATGTTGTTTCTTCGCGACCGCCTAATAGGGTATTTTCACTCAATTGATATTGATAATGTTGTGTGTAAAAAAATTAAAAGTAGAAACACAATTAAGCAAAACCGCTAAATCCGAAAAAATACAAACCCTTTTTTCTTTCTATTTAAGGTTTAATTATCATTGTAATTTAATATACGAAATGCTAAAATGCAAATGCTTTAGACTTTTCACTAAAACACAGCCAGACTACCTAAATAGTTTCAATTGAATAAAACATAAAAACTTACATCAAAATTTTTTTCACAACAATAATAGGCATGTTTTTTGGGGTTTTCTAATACCTCCCCAAAAAAGGCTTTTCCCCTATCTCTTGTTTTGGAAGAGAAAAAGAATATTTTTGAAGACCCTAAACTCGGCCGGCTTCGGGTTTTCCCAAATAATAAAAAACTTTTTTTTTCATTTTGAATAAAATAACGGAAATTTACTCGAAAAAAGGGTTCATATCAAGGAAAGTTTGGCGATAAGGTAATTGTTTAAAAAACGGTTTTTCTGCTATTTTACTATTATATGGTTAATATTTGGTATACACACCTTCTGTTATTCATTAGGAATACGAATTTACGTGCGCACAAAAAAAAAATTGTGTTTTTTTTTAAATTTTAGGAAAAAACAAATTTGGGGGGTTCTCAGTTTCCCGTTTAATAAATTTAAGCCATAAAATTTTTTTGACATCCGTCTGAAATATTTTGGATAAATAAAAAGTTAGAATAACCATGACCGACTAGAACAAATGTTTTTGAATTTGTCTAAAAGGTCGGTCATGGTTAGTTCAAGCAAAAGGTTTTTCTTTTTCCCAATTATATTTCAGAGGGAAAATGCGGAGACGTATTGGAAAAGCCCCCGATTTGGCAACACTGCACGGTTAACCTTAAAAATAATTTCTTGCTGTTTCTTGCAAAAGGGGGAGTTTTCGCATTATATAAAAATCAATGAATTTTAAATTTTAAAATCCAAAAAAAAATAAAAAACACTAATTTCTCTTCTAAGTATATTTAAATCCCGGGACACTAAAATAACTATAAAAAAATTTTTCCATTTAATAAAAATAGCAGAAAACCTTTTTGTAAACAATTCCCGGGGGCGATAATAATAACTATGTAATATTTTGGGAATATTTGGAAAGAACACACATTTTTTGAAAATTGAAATTATTAATAAATATTAGGGGTTCAATTTCAGGTTGCATTCCTATGAAATTGATAGGAAACGACAACTTTGGTGTTGCGCATATCGTTTTGATGGGCGTATCGAAAAACAAAAAGCTGACAACAAAACAGAAATTTCCCCAATAGAAAATTTAGGGCCGTGACGTCACGGGCCACAAATTTAAACTTAAAATTAATTTTTAAGGCCTTTTTTTTTTGTGGCTTTGCAATAAGTAATAAAAAAATCATGAAAAACCCTATTCCGGACCTAAGATATATATATATATATATATATATATATATATATATATATATATATATATATATATATATATATATATATATATATATATATATATATATATATATATATATATATATATAAATTTGTGTCCCCCAAAAAATTATACGGGGAATGACAAAATTTTGGGGTTGAAATTTGACCGTTTGGCATCCGCCCGCTGATTAAAAAATAAAATTTAGCATATTTTAAATTTTTAAAAATTAAGCATGCCTTGATACGAGCATTTTTTAAAATTTTTTGGTGGTATTTTGGAAGATATAAAAAAATTTAAAAAAAAAGTTGTTTAAAAAGCAAAATATGCCGAATACCGATTCACCAGGCCTACCCCGATTTTTTTCGTTTTTTTTACCAATTAATTTTTTTTTCATATATTATAATAAGTAAATAATTTAAACGTAAAAATCAAAGTAGGTTTTGGGTTTTGAAATTCTATTCGGGATAATTTTTCATTCAAAAAGTTTTTTTATAAACTTTTTTTTAAAACTTGCCTGAAATACTCTTTACCTTTCTCATAAAATTTAAAAAAAGCTGTATCAAAGGGATGTTTATTTTTTAAAAAAAAAATACTAAAATTTTTTAACAACAGGGGTGGGGCCAAACGGGCAAATTTTCCCCCCAAAATTTTTTTAATTTTTTTAAAATTTGCTCATCCTGGGAAACTTAATATAAAATATATATATATATATATATATATATATATATATATATATATATATATATATATATATATATATATATATATATATATATATATATAGGGGGTTACTTAATGGTATGTCTAATTTGAGGAGGCATTTTCCGGATCGATTTTGGGGCGAAAAGTTCATAACCCGGCCCCCCTGGGGGTTTTTATTTAAAACAGGGTGTTTTATTTTATTTTCACTTTTTAAGCTTTCGGGGATATTGAACCGAATTTTGGCACAGATATTATGGCATAAAAACACACTTTTCAGATGTTCTAATTTTTTCAACCATGGCGTAGTTTGACGAATTTTCAAAACAATTTTACAAAAAATACTACGCCATTTACTTGGGAAAAAAATTATGTTTTATAATAATTATCAATCAATTATAAACAAAAAAACCTCTTTCATTTTTGCCTAAACTTACCGTTTGGGAGAAATCGTTAATTGGGGGAAAAAGTTTTGTCCCAAATTGCATCTTGAAAATTTTATTATTGAAATAAATCAAGTTAGCTTTGCTCGTTGCCAGCGATTGTTGTTTTTTTGTTGTAAACATTATGACACTGACGTTAATTATCATTCTTGGCGTTTGTATTTATTTCTTCTTCGATCTTAAAACGTGCATTTTGCTAGTTAAAAAAATGGTAAATTTATTCTAATTTGGAAATGACACAAATGGATTTCCTTTATGGTCTAGCAATGGTAATGCTGTGGAGGCGCGGCGTTTGTATCAAGAAAGGTATCCTAATCGCGCTCTCCCAGATAGACGAACATTTATAAACATTCATCGTCGTCTGACTGAATCTGGCAGTTTTAAAGCTAATATTTCCGGGGGAAAAGCCCGTACAGTTAGAACACCGGCAGTGGAGGAGGCTGTCCTGCATTCAGTCGAAGAGGATCCAACCACAAGTACGCAAAAAATAGGTATGGCATTAAACATCTGCTACAAGACGGTATGTTATATCCTTTTAACATACAAAGGGTTCAGGCATTGCTTCCTAGAGATTATGAACCACGTACGCAATTTTGTAGATGGTATCTCCAAAAAGTAACAGAAAATCCTCATTTTGATGCCAAAATATTGTATACGAGAAGCAAATTTTTCAAAAATGCAATAACCAATTTCCATAACAATCATTACTGGGCCCAAAAAACCCCCTATGCGATTACAGAGACACATTTTCAGGAACAATTTTCACTGAACGTTTGGATCGGTATCGTATCCGACCATTTAATTGGACCATTTTTTTACAGGACGCCTTAACGGACAGGATTATTGTAATTTTCTCCAAAATGATTTGCCTTTGCTTTGGTTTATGCATGATGGCGCTCCCGCCCACTTTAGCATATTGGCTCCTGATGCTTTAAATAGAGCCTACCAAAATCTTTGGGATAGGCCGGGGGGACCAAAATTTTTGGCCACCTAGATCGCCTGACCTGAACAGCCTAGATTTTTATTTGTGGGGACACCTAAAAACATTAGTTTATCATACACCAATTGTGACATTAGAAGAACTCAGAAATAGAATTATTGACGGATGTGAAACTATCCGAAACACGCATGGAATTTTTGAAAGGGTTTGTAATTCAATGAGAAGAAGAGCAGAAGCCTGCATAGAGGCGAGAGGTGGTCATTTCCAACATTTTTTGTAAATTATGTATGTATTGTATTTAATTGTTATTCTTTTTGTTCACTAGTTTGTAAGAAAATAGCTTAATAAATATTTGAAAAATGTATTTAAAATTGAAAATAAAGTTTAACACAATCAAGAATGATAATTAACGCCAGTGTCATAATGTTTACAACAACAAAAAAACAATCGCTGGCAACGAGCAAAGCTAACTTGATTTATTTCAATAATAATTTTTTAAGATGCAATTTGGGTACATAAGACATTTTTTTTAAATTTAAAGATTTCTCCCAAACGGTAAGTTTTACGGCAAAAATGAAAGAGGGATTTTTTTTTATAAATTTATTGATAATTATTATAAAACCATAATTTTTTTCCCAAGTCAATGGCGGGAGTATTTTTTTGTAAAATTGTTTTGAAAATTCGTCATAGCTACGCCACTGGTTGCAAAAATTAAATGAACATCTGAAAAGTGTGTTTTTATGCCAAAATATCCTGTGCAAAATTCAGTTCAATATCTCAAACCGTCTTTGAAAAAATGTATTAAAAAGTGAAAATAAAATAAAACTTTAACACCCTGTATCTTAATAACTAAGCATTTTAGGACCCACGTTTATATGAACTTTTCGACTTAAAATCGATCCAGGAATGCCTTTCCCTTTAAATTATGACATACCATTAAGTAACACCCTGTATATATATATATATATATATATATATATATATATATATATATATATATATATATATATATATATATATATATATATATATATATATATATATATATATATATATATATATATATATATATATATATATATATATATATATATATATATATACATATATATATATATATATATATATATATATATATATATATATATATATATATATATATAATATATATATATATATATATATATATATATATATATATATATATATATATATATATATATATATATATATATATATATATATATATATATATATATATATATATATATATATATATATATATATATATATATATATATATATATATATATATATATATATAAAATATATATATATATATATATATATATATATATATATATATATATATATATATATATATATATATATATATATATATATATATATATTATATATATATATATATATATATATATAAAATATATATATATATATATATATATATATATATATATATATATATATATATATATATATATATATATATATATATAATTTTTAAAACCGCAATTATAGAAAATATAATTTAAAGGGTTATAATTTTTGACCCCGCTGTATTAACCAATTATTGCTGAAATTTTACCACAATTCCTACAGCAACTTCTCAGGTTAGTTCCAGTTGGAAATTGCTAAATATCCGTTTGGAATTTTTTATTTTATTACTTATGCTTTCTTTTACGTATCCTTCAGCTTCGCTTGTGGATCTCCATCCCCCATGCCGTTTAAGAACTTGAATATCAGCGCCACTGTCCCCAAGAAAACTGGCAGATTTTCAAACAATGACAGGAATAACTTGACGCATCAGGAATGTCTGCAAAAGTATGAATGCCAACTGGCTGTTCTGTACATTTTTCTTAACGATAAAACAGAAAAAATCGATTATGGCTTAATTTCATACCCATTGCAATCAGAGCCCACGGTAAATACACGTTTTTCTTTGTTTTGGTATCATGTAACTTTAAAACCAACATTGTTCCGGTACTTCTATATCTTCAGTTGTTAAACTGCCTAATTCTGTACGCCGACTTGCACCATTTAGCCCAAAAATTAATACTACTTTCATTAGCAGAAACGTGTCGTCTGAAGCTTCATTCAGAACGTTGTGACGTTTTCCATTGTCAAAAATTTTGATTTTTTAGGTTAACATTTTTTTTGGCATTTCAAGTAGGCTATTACTTTTTTATATTGTGAGATATCCATATTTTTATTTGTATTGTGCATCATAAAGTATGTATCCCATAAACTAGAAGCTTTAAGGACTTTTGCCTAAAACAAATACCAAAATTATTATCTGTGTACAGTACTTAAGCCATAAAAAAATAGCATACCATTTTTTCAAAATAGACCAGTAAGAAGTTTTCCTCAATACCTTTAAATCTCTTGGAGTTTGCCCACTCACAGAACAGTTTATTATACTTATCTGAAAATACTACATTTTCAACTGTGTATAAAATACAGTAAATGTGACATTTATAGAACAGCGCACGGAATTTTTTTTTCCGATCCCTCTTTCCGTGCGCTTATACAAAAATCCACCCATGGAAACTGTTCATAACAACGATTTATTTATTAATGACATATTTTATTTTCTGTCAGTGAAATTTATGCCATTTTCAAAAATGAATTCAGATTTGGAAGAAAATCCGATATCTTGATATTATATTACAACAAGCGGCAGAAGTGAGTGCAGATTTATTACCAGTGAAATCCAGGTTGAGATATGAACTCATCCACCTTATGAAGTCGATTCTCCATGTTAAAGAGTTGTTTGGCAATAAAAGAAAATATTCACAACCAATATCCAAAAACTATCGCTTTTTTGAAACGACAAGCTGTAGGATATGTACCAAAGAAATAAAAGGTTCTTACATCAGAACAAGTAACCAAATTTTTATGTGAAGCTACAGATGGACAATATCTACTAGCAAAAGTAATTTTAGTGTTGGGCATCTTCGGCGCATGCCGCAGAGATGATTTAATACGTTTGAGTTTAGACGATGTGGAAGATAATGGGCGTTTCCTTGTCGTGTTCTTACGAGATGGAAAAACTCACAGGTCAAGAAGTTTCACCATTACCAATGAAAATTGCAAATTCAATCCCTGTACACTTTACCGTAAATACGCAGGTCTCCGCCCTAAAAATATGGAGAGTAGAAGATTATTTGTTGCAAACCGAAACCAGAGATGTTACGCTCAACATGTTGGGTGCCATACTATCAGTGGTATTCCAAAACTTGTTGCAAAATACTTAAAACTAAAAATTCACGAAGAATATACCGGACATGGGCTAAGGCGTTCTTCGGCTACCATGTTGGTAGTAACGGCACCGTTTTTCGAAAAACGGCACTGTATTTTCAAATAACGGCACCGTTTTTACAATAACGGCACTGTATTTTCAAATAACGGCACTGTATTTTCAAATAACAGCCCTGTTTTTTAATAACGGCACTGTATTTTCAAATAACAGCCCTGTTTTTTTTAATAACGGCACTGTATTTTCAAATAACGGCGCTGTTTTTCTAATAATGATACCGTTTTTTAAATAACTGTATTTTTTATTAACCAAGGATCCCTTTTTCCTCAAGTAGCCTCCTAGATGCGTGTTATCGTAATGACTGGTTGATGTATAATGACTACAGAGTATAGAGAAGCTGGTATTTATTAGCTAATATTCTTAACTTTAGATGCATGTTATTGTAATGACTGGTTGATGAACAATAACTGCAGAGTATAGAGAGGTATGTATTTATAAGTTAATATTCTTATATAACAGTTAGTATTACTAAAGAGTTTGTACTGTGCAGACATGCAGAAGTTTAAAAAGAAATCAAACAAGAAAATCATTGCTCGAAGAGGCAAAGGTATTCCTTTCATGACTGCTTTTCACAAAGCGAGGGATGCACTGTATGCTGAAAAACCAGAGGACCTCACATCAGCTGCTGAAGTAGCTTTAAAAGCATTTCCTGGTGTGGAAAAAGTTCATCCTACAGGCATTGTGCCTCTCCCCAAAATCGGAGGTTTTCTACCATTTTTAGTACCACTTTTTGCCGGTTTAAGCGCAATTGACGCTCTTAGCGGAGGAACTGCGGGGATAATAAATGCAGTGAACAATGCTAGGAATGCTGCAGCCAAGTTGAAGGAGTCTCAGCGACATAACAAAACAATGGAATCCATAGCTCTTGGGAAAACTGGAAGCGGTTTATATTTAGGGCCTTACAAGGGTGGTCTAGGTCTATATTTGAAGCCTTATAAATACATATAAATACAGAATATTTCTTCAGTCTTAATTGAGCCATCATGCATACCTTTAGTTTGAGTGGTAACAGTTCAATTTTAAAAGCAATTATACTCCCTCCTGATCTGAGGGAGAAACTAGCCATATGAACTTGGTCTAATTAGTTTAGAAACTTTTAATGCTATGGGAGTCTGTGCCGTGCTGTGCTTGTGTGTGGGTGTTTTACACGCACATATACCACGGCTGCACAAGCAAAAACCGCATTCCTAAAATTATTCAAATTCCTAATTTATTCGAAAAATATTATAAGTCCCAGCTACTATAACTTTTACAGTTTTGGCGGGAATTTTTTTTTCCATTTTATTGCAAAAATACATCAAGGAGCAACATAACAAGTGATCTCCGAGACAGAAATCCATGTCCACCCTAAAGGGTGCCTCTGGCTTAACCAATAAAATCGGCGAATTAATTTATTTCTTATCAAAACACAAAATTGACATAATTATAATTACGGAAACCAAGTTTGACAATACGACAGACTAGACCGCAACCGGAGAGGTGGGGGAGTAGCAATCCTAATAAAGCAGCATATTCCGCATATAGAGCTGCCTCCGGTTCAGACAACCATAGAGCAAGTATCTATAAAATTGCTGAACGAAGCAGTTGTTAGCTGCTATGCAAAACCCTCCCTCAGAAAAACAAGACCAAGACTTGACCAACATACTTGAACAGGGCACCAGAGTTTTATTACTCGGTGATCTTAATGCCAAACACACTTTATGGCATAATCGTAGAAACAATGCCAACGGCTTGCGTGTACACGATTATGCCATTGACAATAATATACAGATACTTATGACAAACAGACCGACACACTACCCCACAAACGGCATGACGCCCTCGTACATCGACTTAGGACTGAACAAAAACATATTAGACTTACCGGACTTACAAACACTGGATGAACTTTCATCAGACCACCTGCCCTCCTGCTATGCTGGGGGACCAGGAACGGACAATACAAAACATACATACTGGCATTTTGGCAATGCGGACTGGAAAATTAGAAACATCCTAAATGAAAACAATAATAAATAATGAATAATAAACAAACTTGAATGCCAAGTCAAGCTTCTAACTGAAAATATCCAGTCCCGAAACAAAATAGCCAAAAACGTGAAAAAAGAACAAGAGGACAAAATACCGACGACGTTTAAGAACAATCTAAGAAAGCAGTGGCAGCGCAACAGACGAAGACAAGACGCCATTAGAATACGCGAACTTCAAATAACTATAAGACAAAAGACTTAACAATCACAAAAACAAAGTCTGGTCAGAAGTTTTACAGAGGCTATCCACTCAGGATAAGTCTCTGTGGCGACTGACCAGAAGACTAAAAAACAAATATAACAAAGTACCTACACTAGATAGTGGAGAACCACAAACAGACGGACAGAAAGCAGACGTATTGGCAAACTATTTGGAGAGTGTTTATAATGCTCCTCCAAATAGCACCAACGAACAGATGAAATAACCACCTTGGTTAATTCCGTTATTCACCAAATTTACCCTATCCTACCCCAGATCCAAAATAGAATTTTTATCAGACCCAGAGAGCTAATCACAATAATATCACAACTACCCAACAACAAAGCGCCTGGGCCTGAGAAATTCCTAATATCCTAATTAAAAATCTACCAAAGAAAACGGTTGTACAATATACTTATATCATAAACGCCACGATTTTTACAACACTTTCCACAGCAGTGGAAAGTGGCAACAATAATCCCAACCTTAAGCCTGGTAAATCCCAGGAAGCCAGAATCGTACAGGCCAATCGCCCTGACAAACGGCCTATCCAAGGTCACTGAAAGGGCAACCTGACTAAAAAAACACCATTTTGATTCAAATTTCCCAGGGAACAGTTCGGTTTTCGGGACGTCATAACACCACTCTCTTAATTTTCAGAGTTGTACAAGAGGCACTGAATCACATCAACCTACAACAAAATACCGTGTTACTGGCCCTTGACAAAAAAAGGGCCTTTGACATGGTAGGCATAACGGCTTAATCTAAAATTAAAAAATAAAAATTCCGATGTTTCGTCAAATTGATGCATTCATATATAAGCGGAAGAACATTTAGAGTTAGGGGGGAAAACGCCGAATCAAGCTTAAGAAAAATTCATGCGGGAGTACCGCAAGGTATTACGCCAAAATTGTACAACCTTTTCACGTCCGATTTCCCCAAACATCCCTCAACCAAGGTGGCACTGTTTGCAGATGACGCCCTAATATACGCACACTCTTATTAGCAAACGCAAAGACAAAAATACAGAACCACTCCAATTTTCGTATATTTCAAAAGGGGAATTTGCACACAACAATACATTTGGGAGGATGCCTTCTGAGATAGCAGCATTTTTAAAGTTGCCGAATCCAGGCATATACGGCCACAGCTTTCGGGATTTTCAACGTTACTTGAAATTCCGGAAAAGGACTCATAGATATAAAGGGTTAGGCGGTTGGAAATCGACAAGGTAGCCGAGGGAAGAATCGACAGGCTACAAAAAGGGATTAATAAAAAAAATTAAACTGCAACAAGCCAAAAATCTCAAGAAGCTAGATGAAATGTCCTATTTCACAGACATTCAATCACAAAATACAAGATTTCGTCTTAACATCGAGCAGCGAACCATCAAATTCCTAAAGGTGATTTCCACCGGAATCGGCAAACCGATCGGGGCCGATCGCCAAACCGATTTGCAAAGCCTATCCCCTTTTACTGTTTCCACCAAATTGACATTATTTAGCCATTCGACATCAAAATGTCGATGCACGCGATTCTTGCCTCTGCAGCATTTATAATTATTGCAGTCAAAAAAGCTTCGTCGACGACCAAGATTTTGGGTTAGACCAAGTCTTCAAAGCAGAAAAATACAGTGCAAGTGATACAACGACTTGATACTTGACGATATAAATGTGTTAAATTTAGAATACAGAAGTAACGGTGGTTTCAAAAAATTTTTCCGAAGTCTAGCGTTCTTATCTGCATTCAACTCCTAAGCAATTCCCATGAAGGCGCTTTTTTTTTTATCTTTGTAAAATGGGTTTTTGGAATCCCACAGTACATTTCAAGAACGATAGAGCTCTATCAAGGCCAAAACTTGTTCGTTACCCCCAGTTCATTATTCGAAAATTACCTATTTTCGCAGCGCAGTACATACATCCGTGACTTCCGCCAGAGAACTGGAAAATAATAATTTGACAACGCACCAAAATCTCTGTGCCGATCTGCTTCGCGTTTCCACCACTTCGATTTGGCTCGGCTTCCTTTGATCCGGACCGACTTTTGGTGGTTCGCCGTTCGGCAAGCCGATCGCCTTTTTATGACGATCGGCAACACGTTTCCACAGATCCGGCTTTGCGGATCGGCTCTGCCGATCGGCTATGCCGATTTCAGTGGAAACGCGCCTTAATAAGTCATTTGAAATCGGCCATAAACCTTTAACATGCAACTTATTATACTTTTAACATCAATATCGTTAATAATAAATAATAGTTTTTTTTGTATAATCAGTTAAAATAAAAATTTAATTATTTACCTTGGATTTTTAGTTTTTGCTGAAATATTCGTATATTTCTAATAATCATATTCTTTAATAAAACGCTCGTAGAAAAAGTATTCGCAAGTAAAAAAAGTATTGTTCCTAATACTTGCGCAAGACTTTTCCGCACTTAAAGCTTATCCGAATATGGCTATGGCTATGGCATGCGGAAAAGTATACTTTGTGCACTTATTAGAAAATAACAATATTTTAATTTTCGAAAATCAATGTGATGCTGATAAGGAATCTAATGTAAAAATTTGGAAATTTAAAATAAACGATATAAAATTGCGGATTTTGGCATTTATAAACCAATTTGCCTCAGATTCGGATATAATGATATTAGGGGGGCTAGGTCAAAATTTGGAAATTAAGAATCTTGGATAAAAATTTGGAAATTTAAAATGACGGATTTTGGCATTTGTCTTATATTAGAAACATAAGGAATTGATTATTTTTTGGAATCGGATTGTTTTAAAAAGGAATCGATTCCGGATTATTTTAAAATTATATAACGAATCCGGATCACGGATACCATTTTTAAAAAGTAATCGATTCCAGCCTTCGGATCCTTAAAAAGGAATCGATTCCTGGATTCGATTCCAAAAGGATACGGTTTCTACCCAGCTCTGCAAATAGAAATTTTCATGACGTGATGTGCATTTATTTTCTTTCTTTTCTTAGGGTTAATTATCAACCCTTAAAATGACATGCGGTTTTAAATCATTTGACCTTACCTGTCACCATCTCATTACCTATAATACTTTCAGACGGTTGTGCAGAAATATATTTTTTTAATCGTTAAATTCGACATGTTTCACTAATATGGTAGTTTAAAATCGATCTCACCCTGGATGATATACCACAATGTCGCCAATTTTTTTGTATGCTTTAAGTGAATCAATAACCCTATATACTCTTGGTACTCCACTTAGCTAAAAATTATATATACTCAGACTAAATATTTATCCAATATCAACAATCGAAGTGTTAAACTCACACTTTAAAGCTCTCAAATATCATTTTCTATTATTAAAACAATATATCAATATTAATTCAACATAGAACAAACAAAATAATTGAATTGATTTTTCAAGTTAAAAAGTTTTATTAATTTTAAATAAAACAATCAAGAAAAATATTGACAAAAGAGTACGGACAAAATCCTCATAATCTCAATTTTATGAAAAATACGTCGAGTGAGTCTATAGACAGAGAGATTTCCAATCAAAATATAAAGTATAGAAGATCACCGACTCCATCGACTTTAAATATTGATACTTGTATTTTATAAGCTTTAAGGTTTTGAATTTAAATTGTAAATAAATCTTTCGCAATAAATTTTTGTAGCTATTACTTATACGTAACTAAACTACATTTGAGGGTAAGTATTGGGCTGTGGGGAACTAACAAATCTGAAGAAAAAATAAGTATTTTTGAAAGGTTTAAATATAATTTACAGAGTGAAAAAAACTAGTATTTATAATCGTATTTCAATAATATTTTCGAGTATATTTATTTTTAGTCCAGTAAAATATAATTACATTTTCAGTCATTTTTTAAAGCCCTATCTATGGCTTATCTTGCTATTTTTTAAAAATACTTCTGGACCTGTCTAATTTAAATTTTGGGAATTTTTGGTGACATTTAAAGTGCTTTATTTTAACGGAAAATAAGCCTTGGTCATATTTTTCAGCTTAGTGACTTTGATATTGGGTGAATTGTGGGCTTATGTCAGGTAGGTGTCAACTGAAATTTTAAAATGTTACAGTCATGGGTGAACAAAGCTGAAGACACAGTTCTGGAGGCACCGAACGTCTTAGGTCAAGGTCGCCAATAAGGGCTTTTGGTTTAGAGATCGCTTTAATTGATTCAAACAATGGGTGGTTTCAAACAAAAATATAAAGAGGTATTTAGGTAATTAGATTACCGAACAAGTTTGATTTGCTGCAGATTTGCCCGATGCCTAATTATCGATGCACTAGACGCAGTGCCGCAGAGACTTTTGAGGGATTAGAAATGGAACCAGCAATGGTGGAGGCAATTTGGTGAAAACCTAATCCCCACTTTGATATGGGAGGACAAGTTTAACACCCGTGAGTGTAATGGTATGGATTGCCATTAGAAACCTTTAGTATTTATAAGAGGTAACATGACGACTTTGGTGCATTTAAAAAATAAGGAACCAATTTTCCTCCTAAGTTAATCGAAAAGCTCATTTTTTAACAAGAAAATTCACCGCCTCTGGAGGTGTCTGGGACAACCCTCCTGAGGCGAAGTTTCAACCCCCTAGGGCTTCAAATAACGAAGATATGCCCCTTTCCTCATATACTCGTATGACCATATGCCCCACATGAAACTATCAGTAACGTCAGTAACTTATTGAACTTCTCCTGTATAGCCAGCACTTATGGATGTGTATAAAATTTATAAAAATTTATACACATCCATTATAAAATTCGCCTGACCGACCTAAACAACCCTTTAGACAAGGAAGTCCTAACTCAGGTGGACAAACTGATTTTTGAAAAATTTAAGCCCCTTTTAGGGTGTTATTAAAAACAACTTTATATTTAATTCATAAGAAGGCAAAAATATTGTGTCAAAAAGTCCCGTGTTTTTTTATTGGCAGTCCATGAGATTATATACGAGTTACATGTTCTACCCTGTAAACAAACAAAAACTAACTACGATGAATATTGAGACTTCAAAATTTCTTTAACATTCTTCAACTTCTGCATTTCATGTCTTCTTTAACATCGACAATCAAGAGAAGGGTTCTTGCATGTAACTTTTTGGTAACTAAATTTTGAGAACTGTTTCTCTTGGCTTACAATTTGAAATAATAATAATTAATTATTTAAATCTGTTTCATATACATATGTTACTTCTTAGCCAGCCAATACTGCAAAGAACATAAAGTTTTGTTTATTTTTTTCGATATTCTATTTATTCGGTCGACACACCTCTATATAAAAGATCATGTTTTTTTATGTATTTATTTAAAATATAGTATAACAATAAACCCGTATAACAAAACCATTAAACAATATTGTTGAATTTACTAATGTTTGGTAAACATATTAAAATAGCACATAATAACATATGTTGCGTAGGTAGGCATCTATGTAAATAATTCCTTTAATAAATTAACAAATTCTTGTTCTACAAAATTTAGCCTAATCAATATTTAGTATTGATGTCCGTTTTGACCACTCAATGGATTTACCAATTTAATTCGTTAACTTTATGGTTTTAAGTGCTACCAGCTTGGGGCAATTCCTATTTTGTAGTCGTAAAATAGAAATTCTGTGACGCAAGATTTTGGGCGCAGCGGCGCAGTGAGATATAAAATTTTTTGGTGTTAAATTCTAAACCGCTTTGTTTTTACGGTACAGGATTAACAAAAAAAGAGGTTTTCAAAAAACTTAGAAGTTGCGTATAAATATTTGAATGAAAGTAGTAGTAGAAGTTTGTGCAGGGTGTCAAGGGAGTCGATAATATTTTGTCCTGGGAGGGGTAATTTTAGTATCGGAAAAAACAACTCTGAACACAAACATGACAAAATATGTTACATAAACTGTTATTTGCTGGAAAATAATCCTGTTGTTATTGAGTCAAAATATGGTCAAAGTATTTATTGATGCTAATATGTACATTTATAATGTTTGCACACAAAATTGTTTGTAGCACGCATCCAAAATAGGTTCTTAGCACTCATTTGCTATTTCGAACTCAGCTGACGATTCATGTGGAAACAACAAATTCGTTCTGAAAACCTCATCATTTTAGCCACTTGATACAAAAATAACTATATAATAATAATATCATTTTTCTTCCATATATCTTTCGCCTGTTAAGTTTCTTAGTTTTTAGTATCCAAAGTATAGATGAGAGACAAGGAGCTTTGTATTTGCGAAGTTATTAATAATTGAAAAATAACACAGTGCACTAACTAATTCAAACTTTAATTACATGGAAACCTGCATTCAGACATAAAGAATCTTATTATAGAATATACGTACATATGTACCAATATCTTTTGTAATATTATGAACGAAATAAAGAAGAATTTAATCCTAAATTACTATTTTTAAATTGACAATTTTTGTTCAACATAACTTTTAAAAGAAAACCGCTTTATTGAAATCAAGTATTAAACACCAACTATAATATAAAATCCAAATGTCTTTTTTTTCATTTTTGCAAATCTGTTCACAATGGAATTTGTATTTATTGGTATGTCTCTATTCACATGTAAAAGCGCTAGACCAACTAATCGTTCTTGACTCATAGATGCCCTTAACCACGTTTTCAATCTTTTTAGTACAGAAAAACTTCTCTCCGAGGATGCAACTCTTACTGGCATAGTACATACAAGATATAATGCTAAATGAACATAAGGGTATAACTGTTTATCACACGTTTTAAGAGTTGAAATTGCAGAATCTGGGATATTTGTATCGTTTTTCCATTTTTTAAACCATAGTTCTAACTCAGTTTTAACCAGCTTCAAAATTATGTCGTTACTTTCATTGTTGAATTTGGATAAGTAATTAACCAAGTTTTGCTCAAAATATTTTAACTTATATAGAAATCTTGTTTTTTTTTACTTTAAAATGATGTACCTGAGTACCATAACATAAAATAGTCGATTATATCGTTCTCAATCAACGATTATATGCAGTAGAATTCATGAAAAGCTTGTTATGACGGGTTGTGAATTCGCTTGTCGTTTTTCGTAGAAATGGGATTAGAGCTGAAGTAGATTAATAGGAATGGGGAAATGGGCCAAGCTTTAAAAAATATTTTTAGGGACAAATTTGCACTATACTTTAATATATGTGTGTTGTGACTTTAATTGTCTTTTCGGTGATCTCAGGAAAATATATTTGCCGACGACGTGGTAGGTGGGGTTTGGGGGGGGGGGGTAATTACCCCCCTCCTTATCGACGCCCTTGCAGAGTGTCCGGTTATAAATGTAACCCCCCATTTTTTCATTTGACTTTTGTGAAAAACGAGTTCAGTAGAAAAGTTTAACTGTTTCAAATATTTTTTTTTTACTTCTTTTCATCTATAAAAGGTGTTTCAAAAGTGGACGTGGTCCTGCTTTCTTATTTCAAATGAGTCCCCTATTATTTTATTTGAGATTTGCATGCCTCTTGTCTGACTTTAATGGATATGATTAAAATTTTAATCAATATCACTATATTTAGCAAATAAATACAGTTAAATTATATCGCGATTTTACATAAAATAACGCTTTAATTTTTTTAAATAACGTTATTTTTTTCTATAAAGCAATTACCTTAAATTAAATTATCACTTTGAATAAGAAACAAATTGTAGGACCAAATTTATGATTAAATATTTTTTAACTAAATATGAAAAAGTTACAACCTGTTATTAAATTTAGGCTGGTATTTTTTAGAATTGGCTCAATTTATCATCATTTGAAAAATTTCAAATTATCTCGAAAAATATATTTTTAGTAAAAAATTAGAGAGCTTTTTGTAGAGAATAAATTCTGCTATCAAAATGACACCTCTAAACTTTTTGGCGCAAAAAAAAAAAGAAAAAAAACAATTTTTAAAAAATAAAAAAAACCGCATTTTTTGTCTTTTTTAGATTTTTGTCCACAACCATAATCTGAGATAAAATTTGCTTTAAAGATACCTTTAAAATGATGGTATCTAGAATAATTGTCATTATATTTGACAAAGATATGTTTTTTTAAATTTTCAATCAATTTTGCCAATTAAAAAACATAGATTATTATTAATTATTTTAAAATACAGCAATGAAATGAGTAAAAATAAATTCACTTAACGGGGTTGAAGTTTCAAAAATGGATTAAGGTCAGGCGCGTGCTGGGAGGATTTTAGGGCCTGGAAAACTATTTATATCTTGTATGGCCCATAAGGCACCCAAAACAATATTAATGAATTGAGAAACTTTCCAACAAGTTTTTTAAGCCTACTAGATATTAAATAGTACATGTCAACATTACACAACAAAGAACCTACCTACTTTCCTGGTTTCCACCCATAATTTAACCCCCATTTTTTTCCTTATTTCTACCTCCGAACTCTACCTTTTGTTTGAATCATGGTTGTCCCCTTTTACACATTCTAAGAACTGAATACATGCCGCCAAGAACCGTCTGGTACTACAACTCGGCCAACTGAGATGGTCTTTTGACTACCCTTGGGATCCTACCTGCTTTTCCACTCACAATCCTTTAGAAATATTTTTTTCCCTTTATTCCTCATACCAAAAAGAAACCCAAAATTAAATCAAAACCGTTTTTGAAACCTGGGAAAACCAGATTTTAAAACAAGCCCAAAAAGTTTTTTCAAAACCAGTCCCGAAAATTAAATACCAGCACAAACAAGAAATCAGTATATTAAACATTCAGAAGCCAAAGACTTTTTAACAATCGGATAAAAGAAAACCCTCTTCTCTAATGGCAAAAATTTTCTGCCCTTCCAAAAATATTAGTGAAATTTTTTCAAAATTTTATTTATCCCTAACCCCCAACTTACAGAAAAACCCCCCCAAAAAAAACCCGTTTGGTTTTTTCCTTTAGGATTGGCCAAAATTCCTTCTTTCCTCCCCAACAAAACAACACGTAGTACCACTTTTATGCATCCTTTTCAGTTTAATAAAGAGGCCCCGAACTTTTCCCCCTTTTTTTGTTCCTTTATTTTAGACATGGAACCTGCTACCTGCAAGTTTTTTTTCTCCTCCAAATCTCCAAATTATTTTAGTCTCGTGTGAATAAACTCCCTCTTACCAACTTAAGGCACCCACGGTACGTTAGTTCTAAAGGGCTTAGCCTTCGTGGAAATGTTCCAAGATAATAAAAGTTACCATTCCAAACCCTTCTAACTGGGTAACATAAAGATTTTTTTGTTAAAGATTTTAAAGGTTTAAAAACCCCAAATCCCCAAAAACCCGGGTTTGAGATATGTCAATCTTGAAAATCCCGTTTTTTTTAACGATATAATTTAATTCTGTTTTCGATGGTTTTTGTGTTAAATGTATTACTTTATTCCACCTACAAATGTAAAAGCTAAAAGAGCCTTTTTCGGCGCTCACATTTGAGACCAGGCTTAAGGCGTGTTTACACGAAAGCGGAAAACTAAAAGTTGTCAAACAATTGTTTGTAGAAAACCAAAAGTTGCTTTTCTCAAATTTAGAGCAACAAGTGGAAAACTTATTGCCAAAGAATTGGCACGAAAGGTTTAGCAGTAGTTCTCCAGATCTCCACTAGTTTTCTACAAGTTGGTTGCGCAAAGCGCGCAGGAACAAATTTTCCACTTTTAGTTGTTAACTTTCTTTAATCTTTACCGACACTCCGCGAAAAACCAAAATTTACTTAAAAAATTGTTTCTCCACGAGTGGAAGACAGAAAAAGTTGCTGTATTTTATTAGAAAAAGCAACACTTGCCGCAACTTGTGGAAAACTTAGTGGAAGACTTTGGTGTAAACGCGGCTTTAGATTGCGCTTGCGACTTAACTTTAGATACATTGGTGTTTATTTTAGCCATTTTTTTACTAAGAAAACGTAAATTTTTTTAATTTTTGCTTTTTAAAAAAATTTTAAGTGTACTTGATTTTTAACTTACCTACCCTATAATGTTAAAAAACTTTTAAAATGTTTTTTTTTTTTCTGTTTTAAATATCTTTAATTTTGTTTATTATTGCTAATGCAAATTTTTTTATTAAAAATATTATTAAGGTTGATCCCGAATGCCGGAATTTGGGTTTTTAAATGGAATCCCAATCCTAAATATTTAAAAACTTAGATTCCAGCAAATTAAAAATTTAGGTAAGATTTAATATCCATCACAGGCACGAAGTAACCGTATAAACTAAAATTTTATTTTAATTATTGATCCTAACTAAATCTTTAAAATTATGTTATTAATTTTTATAACTAGGGTAAAAAACATATTTATCATTTTTTAAAATTAAACCGAAAACTTTAAAAAAAAATTTTTAAAATTTGTTTATGAACTGATGAAACACTAGGAAAGAAGTCCATTACTTAGCAACTTTTCTAAACTTTTTTGTCTTAGGAAGTACTTAACTCCTAGTGCCATACCACTGGATAATAAACCTTGAAAACTCTTCTTTATAATGGTCTCACATGTAAATTTAAATCAAACGAATTTCATCTCCAAATTTTTTTGGTTTTTATAATGGACGAACAGTAGCACTTTTTTGGCGTAGATGATAGCCCGAATGAATGTGTGAATTGATTAAGAATAAAATCCCTTTTTAGACCTTTCCGAGTCACACACCTGACCCCCGGTGGGTTTTTTAAAAATTAAATTGCCCCCAAAAGGGCAGAAGATTTTGAAAAGTAAATTGTACATACAATTAAAAAATTTTTTTAATAAAGTTTTTTTTTGTTAAAAAAAACTGGTTTTCAAAACTTTTTTAAATTTTTTTATAAGTCTTTTTTTTAAAATGGGTAGGGGATTCATGAAAAAAATCCGTCAATATAAAATCAGGTTTTAAAAAAAAACAGCAAAGAGAATTTTTTAGAAAAAACCAAAATTAAAATTTTAAAAAATTGGGTTTCCCTTTGGGGCTTTTATAAATGGAAATTTTAAAATCAGCTACAAAATCAAATTTTTACGTCATATTCTTACCGCAATCTGTTTGATTATTTTAGCTAAGCATCAACTATGTTTCTCTGCATTATTTTTCAACAAACAATTGTAACAAAATACCGGTTGGTGGATCAAAAAAAAATGGAAAAAAAAAGTGGGGGAACGAACGGAAAAGAATAGACGGCTTTTTTGTTTTGTACATTTGGATCCTAATTTTTTTGCTTTCAAATATTATATCACTAAATTTTAGAAATTTTTTTTTTTTAAAGGGGCTGATGGGTTATGAAAACTATTTTAAATCTAGCAGCTGTTATAAACTTTTTTTATAAAATATCAATTTAAAAAAATAGAAAAGTTTAAAAGCCATAATTTTTAAAATTGTTTTAACGCCTTAAAGTAACTCTATGTTCAATGTCTGCGCTCTATATGCAGTCTCTTCGCGGAATGACTGGTTTATCCTAGGTTTGCCGCTTACCCCAAAAAAATTTCATGGCCTTTGAAAAAAAGTATTTTTAGTAAACCTAGAATTCCCCAACTTTTATCAACATCGAAAGTAAAAAATCTGTTTGGGGGTTTTCCTGCGATTCTAGAAGTGACTGGAGACTCGGTTAAAGTCGACTGTACTTGTAACACGTTTAAATAAGTTTATACTTGGGTTGTTGTGGTTTTTTCTGGTTAATTTTTGGGTTTGTTATTGTTAGTTGTAAATGTTGCCCCAATATTGTGCAATTCTAAAGGGGATAATGCCTCACCATGTCTGAATAAAGACTTATGTTTTATTTTAACTATAACAATAACAATATAACAACAATAAACATTAAAATAAAAAAACGTTTTATTACATCTAATTTAACAAACGAGACTTCCTAATACCTAATTTAAAAATTTACTTAAACCCCCATTTCATTAATTGAATTTTGACGTTTGCCTACCAAATTGTTTCTTAGTTTTGACAAAATTTTTTTTGTCAGAGGGGCGAAAAACTATTTTTTTTCTTTTTCCAAAATTTTTAAATCAGGGGCCCGAGGGGTTAAGTCAAACCTTTGGGGAAGGGATTTAAGATATAAAACATTTTAAAAAAAATTTTTAAAATTTTTTTGAATATCATTGACTAATGTAAAAAAGATTAAAATTGATTTTAACAGGAATATTTAAAAATTGAACTACCATTTTTTTGGGGAAAGGGAAGGTCCTTATTCTGATTTCATTATCTTAAACTTAAGGAGAATAAAAAAAGGTTAATAAATATTTTTGCACTTACTGGGGTTAACAGTTTTCCATGTTTTTTGGATGGATATCCACGATGTTTGGTTAGTAGCTTAGATTAGGTTAGGGGTTTTTTTTTTTTATAAGGGGCTTTGGGGGCACGTCAAACGTCGCGGAAATTCAACGCGTGACAATTCGACGCGATCAATTCGATGTACAACCCCTTTGTCGAGGACAACCCGTCGCAAATTTCGGCAGCAGAATTGCGTATAAGAAAATATCGTTTTGGGTTTCAGAAAATCGATTTTGGCCCCGATTGAAAAAAACCCCCATAGTATTCAGCAATATCTATCAACGGCTAAAAAATACAGTAAGTTCCATTTCAAAAAAAAACGAATTGAAAAGATAAAGATACCAAAAGAATATTAGTGCAATTACAATATTTATAAAAAAATCAAAAAAATAATTTATGGGGGCGTAATTTGTAGATCCGTCTCTTGCAATTGATTTATTTTTTCTAAAATCGCCAAATTTTTTGACCTATCAAAAAACCCTTCCAAATATTTTTTTAAAAAAAAATTTTTTTTACCATAAAGGGGGACGACCAAGGGCGCCAAGTACCAATATTAGTTTTTTTGCTTCGTTATTTTTTTTTTAAATTTGAGCAAAAAGAGACAAACCATCGCCTTGCTTTTTTCCAATTTAAATAAATCGGTTTTTAAATTAATTAAATATAAAAAAAATAAATGTAAAGGTAATTACACTGTCAAAATTATCATAAAAAAAGGTTAAAGCTCTAAAAATGTTTATTATCGTTTGAGAAAAAATCCCGTAAGTAATCGGGCCGGGGTTTTTTAAAACCCAAAGCAATACATTTTTTTTGTTGGGGAAACCCTAACTACCGACTTTTTTTTTTTAAAATGTTTTTGTCAAACAAGATGAGCAGAATAAAGATTTTTTTTTTTTTAAAACAAATAAAATGGCACATTTTATTCGAGATGTAATATTGGAATTGTTTTGTTATTTTT
>JAHBCN010006225.1:0-50116 GCA_019359885.1 Listronotus oregonensis | reverse complement strand
ATTTTTATTTTTATTATTTTTATTATATTTTTATTTTTAAATCCGTCCTCCCGGTCGTGACATTTTCTTAAAAATTTTTACATATTTGGACATCCTAACGAGGACTCCAATTTTGGATGTCACAACTTTTTTCAACGTTTTAGTGAACTTGCCTAGATGAGAGGGTCCATTTAAAGGTTTCCAAAGACTGGGTTTATAAAAAAAAAGGGGAACATCCAAAAAAAAAAATTTCCCCTGGGTATATTCTGGGTATACTTTTACAACACCACAATTCGTGACATCCTTTTTCCTTGCTATATATTTTTAATTTTTGTATTACTTTGTAACATCCGGAAAAACCGGAAAATTGGAAAACGCATCACGCTACTTTTTGAAAAAAGTTAAAATAGTTGCCCCGATTTTTTGGGCAGAACCAGTGTTACAACGGCGCAAATGCCAATAGGGGTAATCTGAAAGGATAAAATTTTTTTCGCTTCCCCAAAAAAGTCAAATTTCCCCCGCATATCTTAAAAATCTCATAAATAAAAAAAATTTCCCCTAAGTCAACTGTTTACAAAAATTTTTTTGTTACTTTTTCCAAACAAAGGCAATCGGCCGCCGACCCCCTACACCAATTAAACCCCTTTTTATAATTGGATTTTGGACAGATCACAGATCTGACAACCGACATTCTTTCAATATCTTTCTCTTTTTTAATTCTAATTCTAATCATTTAGCTAGGGACCGTATGTCGTATATAAATAAGTATGAGGTATATTTATAAATTACGTTTATGTGATTTCCCTGTTCTCAGTTCTGTTCCTGCTGTTCCCTTTTTTTTTTTTCGTGTTTTCTGATTTCCATGCTGTGTTAGTATACTATCGACTGGGGCTACGATTTTAAATTACTAAAATTTTAGATCCATAAATAGCAGAAAGTTATGAGACCAAATCTTTAAAAATAATCCCTACAGATGTACTGGTTTAAAAAACATGTTGATATTCAGGAGTTAGATAATGAATAGAGAAGGCAAGCTTTTTTAAACTATAAAGAACTTCAATTAAATTGTAAGAAGCCTGAGCAGTATTGGTCGAACATTTTTAAATTATAAAACAATGCAAATAATTTTTTTGTTTTTCATTTAAAAAGAGATTAATCATACCATGTTATATCAGATGACAATGGAATTACTGTTCACGGCGTCATTTTAAAATCGGTTAATATAGCAAGACGAAATTATTATTATTAAAAGGGTTGGGTATAGTGAATATTCACAACATTGAAACAATTGAATGTTTCCGGATTCACCGAAAATAATATAAACTTTGTCTTTTCAAATGATATCCGTTGTATATTTTCTTTTTTTTTTGACTCTGATTAATTCTGAACAACTTTTATGTACCATACCCTAACTAGTACTTTTTGAGACATTTTCTCTCAAAAATATATTGAAATTCATTTTTGTTGTTGTTTTGCAGAAAAACGAAGCAGCCTACGACAAAACTAACTACGGTTGTTTGCTTCGTATTCATAGCGCTATCGATTGAAATGTTTAAAAATGTGACAAAAAATTTTTTATGAAATTTGGTTTTATCCAGAGGTATGGATTTTTCCAGTTTTGGAAAATGTCTAGTAGGATCGGATATTAGTACCCCTGGTTAGCCTATTAGAAACAAAGATTGACACATGGAAGCCGTTTAGCACTAAGTCGAGCCGTTTAGGCTCTACACCGTTTTAAAATACACAAAACTTTACACATAGTGGATCATTTCTTAAAAATAGTTGAGAATCGTTAGATCAAACGAACTTACCTGTGAAGTTCGATCCAGATTATATGAGGCCCCATCGAAGTAAATAAGATAAGTCGTAGTACCTCCATTCCTGGCGTATGCATCACAATTTTTAAAGTAAACACCATCCCGCGCTCTCTCCGATCTCCGCACGGCCCATTCGATGTATAATCAGTCATTTTCAAAGCTTGTCGCAACAATTTTTCGGGTTTCGGGAAGGGCGGGTTCTTATTTACTTCGATGGGGCCTCATATAATCTGGATCGAACTTCACAGGTAAGTTCGTTTGATCTAACGATTATATTCGGCCCCATCTCGTAAATAAGATAAGTCGTAGATATTTAGAGATTTGTTGCGACGGTATTATTATTATTCTTTAATTAGAATATATACACAAAGTTATAAAGGTCTCATTTTATTTATTTTATACTAACTATAAGATTAGGTACATTATAATTTTTTTTTTTTTTTTTTTTTTTTGCATGTACTTACAAGAAAAAAACCTAATATATTTAATAGATCTAAAAATAGAAAAAACGAACAACGATTATAAACTCGGAACGAACAACAATAAACGACTAATAATTAATTGTAAACATTAATATCTAATACGCTACATAGTTTTTAGCTAAAATTTTAACCGCTTAAAACGGTTTCTGCAAAAATTTTTCCGATATTAAGGGTCTGTTATATACCTCCGCAAACATCCTGGAGTTTTTAGACCAACCTGCTGAGAGTCGAATTGTATCTATATTTAATCCTTTCCTTTTTGCCGCAGATGTGGATGCATGTCTTGTACTATAAGGACTAAACCTATTAACATCCACACCACTCTTAACCAAAATGTTTTTAATCCACCGGCTTAGCGTTTGGGCGGTTGCTTTTTTATGCGGTTTTCTAAAGGATATAAAGAGACTTTTTCCTTTCCCCCTTAAAGTTTTTGTTTTTTCTAAATAGGTAGTAAGAGTTTTTGCAACACAAACATTGTGGTCTGATTTTAGAAAAGGTAATTGCATTATAGGTTGGCTTCTATTCCTTGCAGATGTTTTGGTCCGCCCTGTAATGGCAATTTCAATTCTAGAATCGGTAGAATAAATATTGCCAATCTCTATGAGCCACAAGGTTTGCAACCTCTGTCCCGTTGCTAGAGCCAACAGTGTTACTAGCTTTTGTGTTAATAATTCTAAACTTATATTATCATTGTCTAGAGTTCTTACATAATTTAATACGACCGTAGGGTCCCATGTATTCTCATACTTGGGTAACCCTGGTCTAAGCATATACACCCCTTTAAAAAACTTTTTAATGCGAGCATCCTGGGCCAGATTTGGATCTGCTATTTGTGCTATAGCCGACCTGTACGTGTTTAGTGAACTGTATGAAACACCTTTATTAAAGTGAAATGTTAAAAATTCCAGGATGTTTGTTACAGAGATAGAAAAGGGATTAATATTTTTCTGAGAACAGAATTCCCACCACAGCTTTAATCCCGAACTGTACTGCTTTAAAGTGCTTTTTGCAATAGAAGCCATACATATATTCCAAGCTTCTTCCGGTACCTTTGCTATCTGTAGTGCTTTTCGCATAATCGTCCCCCCATCAGAGAAAGTTTGGTTTGATAGTGGGTGAGGGGTTCTATTAACAGAAAGTAATTTTTTGTTAGGTGGAAATATAACCGGTTCAGAGATCAATAGGGACATAAAAACGGGATACCAGGGCTGCGTGGGCCAGACAGGTACAACCACGATTCCTTCAGCCTTATCAGTGATAATTTTTTGTAATGTCTTGAGAATAATGCTAAAGGGAGGAAAAGCGTAAAAGAAAAAATTTTTCCAATTAAGGGTGAAAGCATTTATTTTATTGCAAAGGCATCAGGATCATTCTGCCATGACACATAACATTTACATTTGGTATTTATGCGACTTGCAAATAAATCTAACGTGGGTTCTCCTAAATGCGCTACTAATTTTGTAAAAGCTGAATCGTTAAGAGACCACTCTGTGTCAATCTGAAATGTACGAGAGGCGGTGTCTGCCTCCCTGTTATCCCCAGATTTTATGTACGAGGCAAAGATATAAATGTTTTCTTTTCACACCATTGCCAGATTGTTCGACTTAATGCGTTTAGTTTTTGAAATTTTACGCTTCCCATACGGTTTATATAGGCAATTGCTGTGTTGTTGTCCACTCTGCATAAAATCGAGCAATCTGATAATTCCTTTGCAAAACATTTCAACCCAAAAATACCGCCAAGAGTTCCAAGTAGTTTATGTGATGATTTCTCTCTTGTTCTGACCAGATACCTTGTGCATTTTTATTTTCGCAGTGAGCCCCCCATCCTATTAAGGAGGCATCCGAGAAGATCTCTTTTACAAAATTATTTTTCTTAAGCAAACTTTTGCTATTGCTTTTAAGTTTTCGTAACCACCATTGAAATTCATCACTTAAGCTACTTGGAATTTCCATAATAGCATTAAAATTTTCTCTGTGTCTCATTAAGGCCAAATATTTCTCTCGTTCAAACATGTTTGTATATAAATAACCATAATCGACCGCTGGACAAACTGAAATCAGTTTTCCTAACATTTTTGCGAACATTCTAATCGAGCAACTCTTTTTATTTGCAAATGATGTAATTAAGCAAAACAAGTTTTCTTTTTATTATTTGGTATACCAATTGTCATATCCACAGAGTTGTATTCGAAACCTAGATATCTACATATTTGCTGTGGTTTTAGTGAACTCTTATTATAATTTATTAGAAAACCCAAGGATTCTAAAATGTTGATAGTTTCCTTGACATTTTCTAAACAATCTTTATAAGAATTCCCCAAAAGCAAAAAATCATCCAAGTATACAACTGATACGTAACCTTTGCTTCTCAAAAAATACATTATAGGTTTTATCAATTTTGTAAAAAGCATCGGCGCAAAATTGATACCAAAAAAAGGCAATTATATTGAAAAACCATATCTTGAAAATAAAATCTCAGGTATTTTCTATCCTGTTGTCGAATAGGGATCAAAAGGTAAGCGTCCTTTAAATCTAATTTTGACATGAAACATCCTTGTGTAATTATATTGGATACCACCTTTTGATCCTCTAATTTAAAGTGTTCATCTTTTATAAAACGGTTTAGATTTTTAAGATTCAAAATAAGCCTAGTCGAGCCATCTGGTTTTGGAATAGTAAAAATGCTCGAAATAAATTGATCTTTACAAGGTTGAACACGGGATATGGCTCCTGATTTTAATAATTTATTGATAGCTTTTTTACTATTTCCAATTCGCTAGATGACCATCTAGGTTGTTTCGGGATAAAAGTTGTTTTGGTCTTTTGTAAAGGAATTTTTACACCTTTCACCCAGGACAAAATACGCTTGTCCTGGGTAAAAACTTTCCATTTTTTAAGAAGTGTTTAAGCCTTCCTGCTGTATTACCTACCACTAATGACGTCGACTCCCCCACTCGTCCCGGTACTTGGGATGTTTTTGGCCCGGTTTCTGGTGTCCTGACCGATGCTTCACGGTGAACTTGGGGTTCGTGGGAGCTTGACTGTACGGTCCCCCCCTCCTGGCTCCCCGAAAATTCTTGGGTGGACCTTTCCAGTTTAAATTTCCCTTCGTCTTTTTGGGAGGTTGTTTTGCGGGTAATAATTGTTTAGAAGAACTTGTAGATCTTTTGCTATCTTAAGCCTTTCGCTTAAATCTTCCCCGAACAACCATTCATCTATTTTTGACTCCATAAGAGGGTCCTTTAGATCCTTATTCAAGTTTAGGGACACCAGGTCTCTTCTGGACATGCTAAATATATGATGAATGTCAGCTAAGAGGCGGCCTGCGTCGCTTAATTGTTCAATAATATCTTTATTGCCCGTGCTATCCTCTCCCCCTTCTTTATTTAACAAGCTGGTAATTGCTTTACTTATAGCCGAGAGACTTGCACTAATTTGAGCATGTTGACTCACGAGGCGTTCATCTCGTTTTATGACCGAGTCAACAGCGGCATGCTTGACCAATGGATTTAATTTTGGGGTCCCAAAATGTTTTGCATTTTCGGGCGAAGGATATTTCTTAATTAATTCAAGCTTTCCTTCTGCATCTAACCCCATCTTTATAATGTGTAACCATCGGTCTCCCACATTCGGGTGAATGGGAGCACCATATTGAATGTCCGTATTAACCTCCGAACCCAATAGCGACAAGATGTCGGAATGTAGACTCGGATGGTTTGATGTGGTGCCTGCTTCGTTCGCTGAGTCCCCTGAAAAAAAAGGGAATTCCCTTACTTAATATCATTGACTGGCGAGAACTGACAACAGAGTCCAGTCAAGGCATACTAGTGGTTTTTTGGTTCATGTCATCATAAACATGAAAAAAATGCTAATGGATAACATAATCAGTTTAGGCACGACAGTGGTTTTTGGTTCATGTCATCATAAACATGAAAAAATACTAAACTGATAACATAATCAGTTTTTGTATAACAGTGGTTTTTGTTCATGTCATCATAAACATGAAAAATTCAAAAGCAAACCATCCACTACTGACATCATAATCAGTATGTACTGCCTTCTTTTCCAACTAGTGTCTAACATTCTCATTATCATAAATGATCACCAATATTTATTACCTTTATTAATTATTTCTTCCCTTTTTTTCGCCGAGGACTCGCTGCTAAACGAATTTTGCTCCGAGTCAAGCTCTGATCGTTGATCTGACTCATCAGATTCCGAACTCGAATATTTTCTGCGCTTTTTGCGCTCAAGTTTTTCATCCTTTTTCCAGGCTCTCCAAGGTTTTAAGAATTCTTGCATTACTCACAGGTGAAACACTGCGTTTTCTTTTTCTCGAAACTTTAGGCATAATGGCACTCAACACTCACTTTATCGGTATCTAATTTAAAAAACAAACAAACAAGCTTGTAGCGAACGCGATATACTTTTACCATCGATGTGATTCGATACGCACAAAAACAAAGACTGATTATACATCGAATGGGCCGTGCGGAGATCGGAGAGAGCGCGGGGATGGTGTTTACTTTAAAAATTGTGATGCATACGCCAGGAATGGAGGTACTACGACTTATCTTATTTACGAGATGGGGCCGAATATAATTGAGAATCATGATATAGTGCATTATACAAAAGCTGTTCAAAATTTTACAGAGAATCCAAAATTTAAACATGTAGAGGATATTCCGTTAAGAAAAAAACTTTAATCGTGACATATTCTCTTTTTAGTTTAAATGTTTTCTATAAACAATGTTTAAACATTTAACAAAAAAAATATATCGGTTAGCTATTTTGGAAATACAGGGAAGACAAAAATAAACACTTGTACAGTCCTCGTTGGAATATTCAGTACAGGATCATTGTTTATATTTACGTGGCCTCTGCACGAATTAATTTAAGTGATATGAAAAAACTTTTACCACCATTCTTTCCATTTATCTTTAACAGGTATTAAAAGTGCGGTTGCGCATCGCAAAATCGTAAAGTTTGAAAATATTACTTTTAATGTAATTTTACTCCCTGTATATCGTAGCATAGTTGAAATACTATTTGCTTCCTCTTATGAAAAATGTGCAATAAGTCTATATTTGTCCAGTCGTTTTTAAATTATTTCAGTTTAAAGTCGGAGAGATCCACAATTGCAATAATTAAAGTGGGTATGTCTCAAGGGTAGTAAACTTAACAAGGAGTGCTCGATTTTTACTATTTGTCCGCAGATATAGGTTATGTTTGGACGTCACCCTTTTGCCCAGAAGGCAGATTTATTCTATTAATTTTTGTTAAATATTCAATTTTTAAAAACTATTTTGCATATGTACTTACTATTAGAACTGTAATGTATAATATTTTTTTAAAATTAAGACTTTATATTACTTGTAAACAAAACAAACAGGCAAATAGATTACGTCACAAATACCGAATTGACATTTAAATTGGTTTATATGGGCTTAAATGGGATCGAGCACTCCTTGTTAGGTTTATTACCCTTGGGTATGTCTCACAACTTTTGAGAACCGATATTTCAAAAATGGCCGAACAAAATATAGAAATTTTATATTTGTTTAAATAGAGGACGCAAATAGCATTTCAAATATGCTACAATATACAGGGGGTGCCAAGTAATAAAAAATTAGATTTTCAAATGTCTTTATTTGGCGATGCGCAGCTTCATTTTTGATATTTTCAAAAGATAGCACGGGAAGAATTATTTAACTTTTGTATCAATAGTATATTTCATTACCAGTTCGGACAAAAGGGTTTTCCGGTGCGCTCGCGATTGTGGTGGGAGGCGTATCCGAACACCAAAAGTTGTGCAAGCACTGGAAAAGCCATTACCTAATATGTAATAAACGATATTTTTCATAATATCTCTCTGAATAGTACATTTTAGATTAAAATGATGCGTTGAAACGTAAATAAAGGTCAAATTTGAGACTATAAGATACAGGTAATAATAATTTATTTGCGTTGTTATAAAATTGTGTTCGTATGGTTGGTTGTTGAAAAATTTTTTCGTGCTCTTTTAATATTTATTTGTGTTGTTATAGAAATGTGTTCGTATTAATGGTTGTTAAGAATTTTTCTCGTGCGCATTTAATATTTTATTGCATTGTTATAGAAATGTGTTCATATGATTATGGTGAAAAATTTTCCCGTGCGGGCGCACCGAAAGACTTACTGCAATTTCAGTACCCCCTTTTTAGTTAAAATCGTTGATAGTACCGCTTTGCCTTATTGATTTTGATTTGACTGTCAAATTGAAAGATCCCCTTTTAACTAAAAGAAAATCCTAAATATGACTTACTTTATCTGCTCTATACAAAACGCTAAATTTTTTTTTTCTTTCATTTAAATTAACTCGTGCAGAGGCCACGTAAATATAAAAAAAATGACCCTGTAAAACAAAAATTATGTAACGATTTAATGCATTTAGAGAATAAATTTACCTGTTTTATTTTTAAATAAATTTCATGGTCAATACCGAAAGTTTTTCAATTGTATCACTCGGATCGGTACGAACTTTTTAAACATGCTTTGAAAAATTTACAACTGGTCCACTGAGAAACAACTTGAAAAGTCGTTTTCAACTACTTTGATTAACAAGGTTTTAACCATCTATGATATCGGCTCTTACTTGACAGAAATTCATATTACAAAAAGGGAAAAAAAAAACATACATATTTTCCACGAACATAAATTAATTAATTTTGCATGTTATGTTTCACTTAACATGGTTTTAAAAGAATAATCCGGACTAAAATTAATAGTAACACTTATACTTTTTGGTAAAATAAAGTTAAATTTGGGAAATTTATAAAATTTACCTTATTTTTAAAAAAACAAGACCTTTTTTTGGTTTGTTTATCTGTAACGTTTTAAAAGCATTCAGATCTTTGCAATTTTACAAAATTATCCACTTATTATTTTTACAGCAAAAAAGCGTTGTGTTCTTATCCCATGGACAACCGAACAAAAAAGTACGCAGAAATTTTTTCGTGACGCATATACAGTCGAAAACTCCACTTAAGAAGAATGAATGTGAGAGATTAAATGAAATGTACCAGATGGGTTTCAAACACAACATGAAGGAGATTAAAATTTATATTGTTAATAGATATAACAAAAAACAGGCACAAACCTGTTATATCAGGGTGTCCCAAAAGTAATGGGAAACGGAGCAACAGCAGATCTTGGGATCGAAATAATGCAATTAACGTAAACTTGCTTTATCACAAAGTTGATAATAACTAAGATACGGGGTGTTAAACTTTTAATTTCGATTTTTCGTAATAATTTTTAACTAAATGACAAAGCGCTCCAAAATTTGGGATTTGAGGGTTCTTTGAACCCAAAAATTAAATTCGTCCATACTTTTGATGTTGAGGGCGCCAGCTACGGCCTACCCACTTGTTTTAGATGGCATTACTGTTTTTAAGCTTGGTATATTGACCTGTTTATTAAAAAAAAGTTACTATATATCCCGCTGCGTCAAAAATGTATACCTCTTTTTAGGTCTCTAGAAGCAACTATTTTTCGAGATAAACGCACTTTAAAGGACCCCGAATTTTTCTATGAAAAATGGGTTTTAACCAAATTTTTTTAAAATTTGAAAGTAATAGTTTTAACACGCTGCCCAAAAAAAGTAAAAAGGGCACAAAACCCAAAAACTCTTTAACCCCCTCAAGATCTCCAAATCCCCAGTGACCTTTGAGGCTGATTTTGGGGGGATTAGAGGGGTTTTTTGGGGTTTTTGTCCCCCTTTAATAATTTTGATTAGCGTGTTAAAATATTACAGAAATTTTGAAAACAATTGGTAAAAACCCTTTTTTTCATAAGAAAATTGCGGCCCGTGCGTTTTCTGGGAAACAATTGCTTCTAGGACCTTAATGAATATCATTTTTGACGCAGCGGGAATTATGGCTTTTTTTTAATAACAGGTCAATTCCAAAAAACAAAAAATTAGCCAAAACAAAACCGTTGTAGGCGGTGGGGGCGCCCCCTAACCATCAAAATATGGACGAATTCAAATTTCTTGCCTCAAAAATGAATCCCCCTTTTGTATCCTATGTCATTTGGTTAAGAAATTATTACGAAACAAAAAAAAGTATAACACCCTGTATCTAAAAAGGATTAACTTTGGAATAAGGGGAAATTTTTGTAAATTGCATTATTTTGACCTAAAAAATTTTTGTTGCTCTGTGTCCCATTACTTCTGAAAACACCCTGTAGATTATATAAAGTTAATGTTTTAAGCTTTAGTTTATTTTGAAAATCAATTTTTTAAACTTTTTTATTTAAATATGCATAACAGTTAGTGAACTTTGATGTTTTAATGTATAACTCAATAATTATATATTTTTAAACACTGGCAACAACGCAAAAGGGTGCCACAAGGAATGCAGAGCTTTGAAAGATGTCACAACGAGTGATATATAGTGTTATGTATACTAAATATACAGCGGATGTCACTAAGATAGGAAAAATTTAATCATTAGTTTTTTCGTATAGTCAACAATTTTTAGCAAAAATAGAAAATTTTGCAACATTTTACGTAATACATATATATTATATATTTAGATATCTTTACTATTTCCATAGGATGCAACAACGACATCATTTTTACAGGAAGTCACAAGATACAGTGGATAAGTATATATATATATATATATATATATATATATATATATATATATATATATATATATATATATATATATATATATATATATATATATATATATATATATATATATATATATATATATATATATATATATATATATATATATATATATATATATATATATATATATATATATATATATATATATATATATATATATATATATATTTCATTCATTCCAAACAACCGAAAGTTATTAATGCTCTAGAACTATTATAATTATTGGGAAATACACGGTTACTTTGCCCTAAATAGGTTAATGTATATTTACCTTCTGAAGCATTCATTGCCGAAAAATATCATTCGACATATTGTCAGAAACACGACTCGGCAAAAATACTGCGAATGTTTCGTTATTAACTCGACGAATAGCGTTACTAGAACCGTTTTCCCAAACTGTGAATTCATAGGAACAATTTTTTTAATAATGTAAGCAACCCCAGCAGTTAAATCAGTTAGTTTTTTACGACTAAAAATTTCATTTTCTTTATTAATCATACTATTAATATTATCTAAAGCTTCTTTAGTAACGTTCATAGTTAAAAATGTATTATTCAATATTAAAAGTAATACCTTAAACAAACACTTGCACAAGTCACGTAACAGACAAAAATTTGTATATCTACACAGATGCTTGGTACACAAATGTCTTTCCTAATAATGAATACCTGCTTATATTATTATCCATACCACCCCCCACACTAATATGGGGCCAAGGACAAGGTCAAACACTTTTCACACACACCTGCACTATTAAACTCAAGTGCAAATTTGTATAAGCACTACATTATTAACACAATAATCATATACTCTGAATAATTTAAATTTCGCGCCTAAGTCAGTGTCATTTACATTTGGCAACATCGGTACCGTCTGGGCGAAGCAGCCTCTCGTCAAGCATGCGCAGTAATTATCAAGGTCAAGTAGACGAAGAGTGGGAGGGGCACGCATGCGCAGTAACGCTCAAAGCCACAAGACAAAGAGTGGATGACACGCATGCGCAGTCAGTCAAGGTCAAGTGGAGGGGGGGGCTCGGTATGGGTATTTTTCCTCTACTTGTGTGCAACCTCTCCCCAAAAAGATGCAACATTCTACCTTCTAACTATAGACCCACATCTCTTCTTTCCGTTGTTTGTAAAGTAATGGAGTATTTCATTAATTTCCAAATCTTAAAGCCTTTTGAAAAAACACAAAATTTTACATGATACATACTCTGAATTCCGTCAAAAAAGATCCACAGATGATCTTCTTTCCTTTGCCTCACACAACTGAAACAAGTTTTTTGAGCTTCTTGGTGAACCCAGATCGTCGTTTTTGACATATTTAAAGTGTTTAATCAGGTCTGACATGATGGACTTCTTTACAAACTTCCTTCCTACGGTCTTTTACCTACGCTTTGTTCTTGAGTCTCCAGTTTTCTTTCTAATCGACGTATATCAGTTATTGTAGTTGATCATTCCGACTTTTACAAAAATTCAAAAAAAAATTTGGCTGACGATAGAAACCTCCACCCTAATATTCAATTTCTTAAGCCACCCTTTAATTTTGATTTCGAAAACAAGCGCAGGTCAATGCAGCAGATATCTCTTTCACAAGACCCTAAACTAATCTTGGATTGGGGCGTCAAAAATTTTGTCTAATATAATGTCTCCAAAACACAGTCATGTTCGCTATAGCAAAAAAGTCTGCCAATGCTCATCCGTTACATATGAGCGGCCAAGTTCTGCAGAACAAAAAATCGTTTAATCTTGTGGGTGTTACTTTTGAGAATAACTTTAACTGGCACAAACACATTACATTCATAGCCTCAGCAGCTTCAAAAAAGCTTGAATTTCTTTTTTGAGCCAGAAAGTATTTCTCTCCTTTTAATCTGTTTATTCTGTATGTATCCCAGATCAAACCTTTATTAGAATTTAATATCCCTTTTCGTTACTTAAGATTTCTTTTTAGTCCTTGAAATCCCTTATTTTCTATAATTTTCACCCTATTTCTGTTTTTGCCACTTTGAGTATTAAATTTAATACAATACAATTTTCCCCCAATTAAATATATTTTTTTAAATCCTCATTTTTTAAATAAAGTTTATGAAATTGTTCTTTAACCTTCTTTACTTGTTTTATTTTATTTATAATTAATTTTTAATATGTAAATTTATAAATGTCATTTATATGGAAAACTCCTCTTATTTTATTTGTGTCTATCTCTTCTATGAGATAACTATTTATTCCTTGCTCATTTATAATTTTGAAAGTTCCTATAAACGGTTGTATAAATCTTGCATATTGTCCCAACCGTCTATCTGTTATCCGTAGATTACGAATAAGGACTAAATCATCTTTCTTTAATTGTGTTCTTTTTTTATTTTTGTATATATCCTGTTAAGATATCGTTTTGCTTTATTTCTTATACTTTTATTAATTTAATCGACAATTTCTTGGCATTTTCTCTGTCTTGTTTCTATCCATGGTCTATTAATAAAATTATTATCTATTATCCTTTATAGAGTTTCTTCTGTTGTCAAATTTGAAATGGTGTTCACATATATTTCTATCTCTTCTAAATGTGTTTCCCATTGTGATGGTTCGTCATTGCATATCAATCTTAAGAATTTGTTGGTCTCTTTAATGTATCGTTCCGCAGAATTAGATGCGGGTGTCGGATAAAATTTATATTATTTTTCAATCCAAAATTTTTTATCCGTTGGTTTTGGAAATACGTCGCATTATCTAGCATACGATTGTTAAGTTTACCCATATCTATTGTATATTTGTTCAAGTTTTGTAAAACTGTTTTAACGTTTTTATTCCTGCATGGATATAATTTTATATATTTCGAAAAGGTATCCAATATAATAAATATCTGTCTATTTTGATTCTGGTCTTTGGCAGATTGCTTATAAAATCTATTGCAATGATGACATATGGTTCATTTGGAATAATATTTTTTGGATAATTAAAATTTCGATGGTTCCTTTGTTTTATTTTCTGGCAAATTTCACATTTTTTGTTTTTGATTTAGTTACTGACAGATCATGTGGATTGTAGTAGTTTTCTCCGAATAAGAACCATAGTTTCCTGGATGTACGTAATTTAAATGTAAATTTGTTCTGTTAATTGTATTGTTATTATATAGAGGTCATTCTTATTTATAATTTTAAAATAAAAATGTTATCTTTATTTAAATTTTCATTTTTCATGTGTTTTTCCAAATTTTGTTGATCTTTTATTTTAGCTCTTTTTGAAATTTTTTTTCTCTTTTTGGTAAAAATATTATATACCACTTTTATTGCTCTTTTAGTCTTATCTTCCCCTTCTGTTCGGGATAAAATATCTGCTATGGTGTTCTTCTTTCCTGCAATGTGTTTAATTACAAAATTATATTTTCGCCATAGTAGTGACCATCTATTGACCCTATTATTCGCATATTTATTATTTAATATTGATGTTAATGCAAGATGATCTGTTTTGAAAATAAATTTATTTCCTAATAAATAAAATCGTAGTTTTTTGATACAATTATTATTCCTGTCAATTTTAGTTCTGTCACTGTATATTGTCTTTCATACGGTTTAGTTATCCGGAAACAAAAATAAATTAAGAACTCTTTATTATCGTGTAATTGATATAGTACTTCTGCTACTTGATGTTCTGAGACGTCGGTTCTTAAATAAAAAGTTTTACTGTAATCCGGATGGAATATTTTTGGGTTCTTGGTAAATATTTCTTTTATATTATTAAATGCTTTATTCCGTATTTGATGCCATTTCCATTTTGGTGATTATTAAAATACGCCTGGCGGTACTTTCCACCTTTGTATGTGACTCTGTCGATACAATAAAGATTATTTTATTTTATTTTATTTTTATTTTTTATTTTATGTCTTTTCTCAATAGTTCAATTAACGGTACTTCTTTATCGCTAAGGTCTGGAATAAGTTGTTGGTAGTATTTTACTAATCTCAAAAATCCTCTCACTGTCTTTAAACTGTTGAGGGTCTTATAGTTTTGGATAACCTCTATCCTTTCGAGAAACTATGCTTTAAGTATATTTAAAAAAAACTTTAGCCTCAGTGATTATATCTAGTATGGCATCAATGGTATTGTGTGTTGATACGGATGATACGGGCATCTAAACATAATCTTTTCTTTTTCTTTGGCACGATAACTATTGAGTTTACAAAGGTGGTATTACCTCTTTCTATTAGTCCATTATTTATCATTTCATTTGTTTCTATATGGTATTGGGTACGTTTTGGCTTTACATTTTTTAATGTACCTGACTAAATTCGTGTTTGTACTCTTTCGTAATTCTATTTTCATTGTTGACCAGACTTTTATGTTTTTGTAATATATTACCTATGAACGACATGTAATTATCTGGACATTTGACATTCTATAATTTTTTTATTTTTTTGAATACATGATTCGTTTAAAATTTGAAATTCACTATCATAATTTAATTTATTTTTATTTATACCATCACTAATTAGTGTCCTTTTGGAATTCACTAAATTATTTTTTATTGTCACGAGTGTCCATTTCTGGTCCACTATACAACCCATTGTGACCTTCCTTGGTCCACAATATTATCATAATATATTGGTGGCTTACTATAGTCCACATTATTATTTTTAATACTTTCATTTATGAGTAAATTCAAATTTATAAATTTACATAAGTATATTAATTTCTGTATTTATTTTATTATCATAAATCTTAAAGTTGATTTTATGTCCGTCCATGTTCGTTTTTCTGTTAGTCTATTTTTGTATTATATTGATACAGCATATTATTGCCCATAATAATATCGCCTTTAAATCCTTTTATTACCTAACATTATAACTTAAATTATTTGTCATTAAATGGTAATTTTATGTCACATACTTAATTTACTTCAGCTATTTTTTATTGTCTGTCCCTTATGACTTTACTTTTGGTATTTTGTTTATAATTATTTTATTATTGTCCGAAATTAAATTTATTTTTTCTTGGCTTATAATTGTTCCTTCAGAACCAGTTTCTATTAGTATATTAAAATTTTGATTATTAAGTTTCTCATTAATATAAATTAAATCTGGACTTTGGTTGTTTTCGAATTTAATATCGTTTGCTAAATTTATTATTTCCCTTGGATGTTCGTAGAGAATATTTTTGTTCTGTGTGCCCTGAAGAAAGTTTATGCAAAATCCTGCGAATTACAATTTTTCTGGTATTCGCCTTTATTTTTCTGTTGTCTTGGAATAACCTCTCTTTTATTATATTGTAGTTGCCCTTCTCTGTCATTTTATAAGTCCTTTTCTAAGCTCGTGCTTCGTTTATAATATGTTTTATTTTTATTTCTTTCCCCTGGTTAATTTGTTTGTCACTATGATATTTTCTTATTGTACTAACTCTTTGTTATTATTTACATAATTTTGATTTCTACTTTGAAATACATAATTTCTATTTTCCCCGTAGTTTCTAGGTTAATGGTTGTTTGAGATGCTTCTGTTCCTGTTATAATTATTTTTGTTGTGGTCATTTCTTGTATAATTTTAATTTATGTTTGGCCGATTATTGATATAATTATTCATATTATTTTACTGTGTATAATTATAATTGTTAAAATTTCCGTTTGGATTGTAGTCATTTGGGTTATTTGTACCTCTAAAATTATTGTACGTATTGTATATCAAAAATTTTGAAAACTGGACATATTATTATTGCTTATCGTGCCTCTTTGCACCCTGGTAAGGAATTGAATGAATTGAGTCATAGTCTTTATATTCTGTATGGTAATCGTCTGTACAATGTCTTCCCTAAAATGACGAGCAATGCCTAAAACAATTTTATCTTCGCGTATCTGAGTTTTTTAGTAATTAGCAACGGGGCTTAATTTTAGAGCATAATTTATCATGTCACTCTTTAAGTTATAATTATATTTTTCAAAATAGAGTAACTCTCTAAACTCCGATTGTTTAATTTCACTTAATATAAGTTGATAAACAGCTGCTCAAATTGTTAGTAATCTTGGGCGCCAATATTGTAACAAATTATTTATTTTAGTGTGTAATATCAATAATGTTATATATTAAATAAATTTATATTTTTATTTTTTAAATATTTTATATGTTTTATATATGTTAACAGGCTTTTAATTTGGTTACAATTTATTTATGTGGGACAACTATTGTTGTTATCAGTTTATTTTATCTGGCTCCGGCTTTTGAAAATCTTACTCCCGTTAACTTCTGGAAGAAAAATTTTGGACCTACACAAATAGAAGATTTGTTAAACTTAATATTATTTCTTAAAATAATTAAAAAGAAAATTATCAAATCAAAAGACTTTTTATGACAAATTGTATAACTTTTACGCACACTCTATATTATTGTTAAAACATATGATAAATTATACGATTTTAAATAAATTATGATATTTAAAACACTTGTTTTCTTTTTTAAAAATTATTTATATGACATTTTAAATATGTCCAATAATATTTTTCGGCTAAGACGTGCCTGTCTTTCTTCTTTTAATGCAATACAATATATTGAACCTAACCTAAAGTTTTTCTTAAAACTATTTTTACCTCAGTTCAGGAAAATTGTGTTTGTATTTTTTTTATTCACCAAAAGACAGAATAAATATGTAACCAAAAGTCTATTGGAAGGCTGGTTCCTGTCTGGAATACTACTTTCCCTCTGTATATTCAGCTTTGGTACCTTTTCAGTTGGATTACCATGTGTCACTGATGTATTTATGTTGTTTAATCGGCCAATTTGGATAATCGCTTTTTAAAACAGGTACAGTTATATTTGAATTATTAGAAATTATTGTTTTTTCCCTATATTTCTTCACTTAAATTTATTTAACTTGAAAATTTTAACTTGTAAAAACACTTTGTCCAAATTGAAGTTAGGTTTCCTCTTTCTTTCTAGAATTTACTGTGGTTTAAAAGTTGTTTGGAAAGACAATCGCGAGGTTTTCAGAAAGCAACTCCCTGATTTTCGGGTGTCATTTTGGCAATAAATTAAAAAAAAAATGGATTTTATTTCCAAATCTTGTCTTTGTTTTAATATATGAGTTTTTGTAATAAATATCCAAATCTAATATTTGCTTTTTAAATGATATAAATAAAGATAGCTTTTATATTTGTTTTATTATTGCAATCGACTAATAAAGTTGTTGGTGCATATAAAATTTGTCTACGTGACCTTCTATAATTTTCCATTCTCAAATAAACTTTTGGTTTTTCCTATAAACTAATATTTCTCATCTCTTAAACATAATTTTATACATCTTATTAAACTAATTTTAAATACCTAATTACAATATTAACTCTAGAATCAGGGTTCAATGACCCCTATATTACATTGAGTTCATACTATGCACTTTATTTATCACTGTATGGTTTAATTTCCAGTTTTTGATTTAATGTCTTTTTAAATTCATCAAGTTCATACTTTTCTTCATATTTTAATTTATATTTTATCCATTTTGGTATTCGCGCCACTTAGTTTTTTATTAAAATTCTGTATACTGTCACTTTCTTGTTTTTCTCACTTTTCTTTTAAGAATGTAAACCACTTAACAAAGTTTTTATGATTTTATTCTTTGCATGTAGACTTAATTTGTTCTATACTCACCTATTCTTATGCCTTATCTAGGTTAGGTTAGGTTAGGTTTTAAGTGAGTGGACTTTTTTCGCCCTCCACTGCGACCGCTCGGTCTATTGTGGCTCACACCTTTTTATATTTCTCCCAATAGGATTAGATTTCTAATGAATCCGATATCAGATTGGGAGAGAAAGTTCTTACATCTCCTTTTACTCGGATTGCTACTGGACACAAGCACAATATGTGTTCTGGTGTCCGTGTCTCCTGGAAAGTATGACGAACAGACGATTAGATCCGTCATGCCCTCCTCTTCCGGTCTAGTGACGTGGGTAGCTACCAGGTCCTTGTTACAGGAACCAGATGTTCCTTCTGAGGCCGTCTCTCCAGCCTTTCCCTATGAAAAAAGTCCTATCTGCTTTCTGTTTAAAGCCAGGAAACCTTTTTCCCTACAAAAACGGTTCTATCCGACTTCTGTATGGATTCAGGGATCCCTTCCTATGCACCTGTTTGTTCGGGATGGATTGGATCTTCCTCGTAAAACAGGCGCCTGTGACTTCAGGGGCACCTTTCGAAACGGATTCACTCGCTTCGGTCGGCGCACCTTTGTCTGCTTGTAACCTTGGGTGGCACATCTCGAAACGGATTTATCCGTTTCGGTCAGCGCACCTTTATCACTTTTTTTCTATAAAAGCGGTTCTGTCCGCCTCCTGTTTGGAGCTAGGAAGGTAATATTCCACCACGGCAGAGCCCCGCATTACCGCAGTAAGGCTAGATACTCTGAGAGGTCGCCCTGTATCTCAGAGGCACCGTTGGAGACACCTGTTTAAGGCACAAGATGTCATTCCCTCATCAGCACGGTATGCTAACACTTTGACTTAAGCCTTGTGTTCGTCTTAGCTTTGGATCCCGTTCCATACGCTAGTAACAAGAGTTTGTTCCAAAGAATCCTACTGGGCCCAACCACGACAACGACGTGCAAATACAGCGATCAGGATGCCTAATCTATATTACATCTAATAAAAATTAAAAATAAGCCTTGTGATTATGCTTTCTATTTACTTTATATTAATCTACAAAGTTATATATATATATATATATATATATATATATATATATATATATATATATATATATATATATATATATATATATATATATATATATATATATATATATATATATATATATATATATAGATATATATATATATATATATATATATATATATATATATATATATATATATATATATATATATATATATATATTTTTGCCTAATATATATATATATATACTACAACAATACAATACAACAAATATCAAGTGGGACATCATAGGTCTCAGTGAAGTGAGGCGGAAAGAAGAAGAACTATTAGAGCTTGAATCAGGCAACACCTTATACTATAAAGGAACACCGACAGGAAGAACAAGTGGCGTAGGATTCTTAATCAAAAAAGAATGGAAAAACAGGGTCGTAGACATAACGGGCATCTCGGATCGAGTGGCAACCCCAAACCTCGTATTTTCCAAAAGATACTGCGAACAAATTGTTCAAGTTTACGCTCCAACGATCAGCCACTCGGACGAAGAAATCGAAGAATTCTATAACGAAATAAGTCAAGCTCTAAATAACAGCAATTGCCACTTTAAATACTTAATAGGAGACTTCAATGCTAGGATAGGGAAACAACAACGGCAAGAACAACTGCTAGGGAACTTTGAATTGGGGAACGGAAATGATAGAGGAGAAAGACTTTAAATAATACCGCATCACCAGAACCTATTTATTGCTAATCATTCTTTAAAAAGAAGGGAAAATAGGAAATGGACATGGCAAGCACCTAATGGAGAAACGAAAAATGAAATAGATTTCATCCTGACTAACAGGGGAACACTATAAAGGATGTAAGCGTTCTTAACAAGTTTCAAACTGGTAGTGACCATAGATTAATCAGAGCGAAAGTAGTGTTGAACACACGATTGGGAAAGGAAAAAAATTAGTTAGACAACCAAAAACCAGGAATAGATACTGATAATCTAAAAGAAAACTCCAGTCAGTACAAAAAATCAAAACAACAAGGCCTTCACGTTTCAAGAAGTACACTCACAACAGCTAATAGAAACGGTAATAAGCTGGGCCAAAGAGGTAGGAGGTCGAAGACAACAAAACCGACATAAAAACTTTCAAATGAGACTAAAATTTCTCCTAAAAAAAAGACGACACATGAAAATACATGGTAACATACATAGAGTAGAATACACCGAACTATGTAAAACAAAAGAAAAAAAAAATTGCAGCAGACATTAAAAACTATAACAAAAACTTTAAAACCCGCAATTGAAAATAGGAAAAGCTACAAGAACGCCAAGAAACCCTCATTTTGGGAAAAAAGAAGCAAATTATCGCTTTAACAAACAACAATGCCGAATAACAAATAAGGAAGACATAATAAGCATGGTAACCCAATTCTACAGTGACCTATATAAAGCCCCGGAGACATATGAACAAAAAAGATTATCCCAACTGAAAGACGACGTCCCAGAAGTTCTCGTGGAAAAAAGTAGAAAATGCGCTCAAAGATATAAAAAATGGGAAAGCAGAAAATGACGGAATAACAGCCGAACTGATCAAATATGCTGGTAAAAAGACTTGGAAAATACTAGAAAAAATTTACACCAGTTGCCTACAAACAAGACACATACCACAAATCTGGAATTGCGCTAACAAATACTAATCCACAAAAAGGCAGCAAAGAGGACATCAGAAATTACAGACCAATAAGTCTACTACCAGTAATATACGGATATTCACAAAGATCCTAAACAATAGAATGCATAACATATTAGATGCTGCACAACCACGAGAACAGGCGGGATTTAGAAGTGGCTTCAGCACCATTGACCATATACACACGCTAAGGGAAATCATCAGTCGAACCAAAGAATATGAACTACCACTAGCCTCCCCTTCATAGATTTCGAGAAAGCCTTCGACTCGATTTATCCCAAAGCAGTAATAGAAGCCTTAACAAATCAGGGGATCGACAAACCTTATATAGAAACTCTTGCTAATATATATCAAGAAGCTAAAGCCAGAGTTGTAATATACAAGGAGCTAACTCCCCGAATTTCCCACTACAAAGGGAGTACGACAAGGAGACGAATATCTCCAAAGCTGTTCACAGCAGCACTAGAGGAAGTCTTCCGCAAACTGAACTGGACCACCAAAAGGCCTGCAAAAGATGGCGAATACCTTAGCCATCTAAGATTTGCAGAGATAAAGCCCCAAATTTCCAAACCCCTGCAGAACTACAACAACAAATAGATGAACTGAATGCGGCTAGTAACGAAGTTGGTCTCAAAATGAATCTAGCAAAAAATAAAATAATGTACAACGAACTGGCAGACGAGCAAGACATTCAATAAATAACACAAATCTGGAAATAGTAGAAGAATACATATACCTGGGCCACCTATCATAGATCAGGATCCCTACTACCAGAAATCAACCGAAGAATCAAGTTAGCATGGAGCGCATACGGAAGAAATTCAGTTATATTCAAATCCAGAATGCCACTTCTCCTAAAAAAGAAAGCATTTGACCAGTGTATACTACCAGTTATGACCTATGGCATGTGAGACCTGGGCACTTAAAACAGATATTGCAAGAAAACTCCAGGTAGCACAACGGGTCAATGGAACGCAATATGCTGGAAATAACGAAAAGAGACCGCAAAAGAATGATGGATAAGACAAAGAACCCAGGTAACAGATGTGATCCACAGAATAAAATCTCTTAAATGGCAATGGGCAGGACAATTGGCAAGAAGAACAGATGATAGATGGACCACCAAAATTACAACATGGTACCCACGAGGTGTTAAAAGACCAGAAGAAGACCCACCCCTGAGATGGGACTAACAAAGAAACCCAGAAACAAATTGGGCCGTATAGCCAACAATAGAGAACAATGGGCCCAGCTGAGACAGGTATATGGATATGTAAGGGAGGCTGCACCATAATTGGAAATGGTTGAATAAAGCTGCGAATGATGATGATGATGATGATGATATATATATATATATATATATATATATATATATATATATATATATATATATATATATATATATATATATATATATATATATATATATATATATATATATATATATATATATATATATACATATATATATATATATATATATATATATATATATATATATATATATATATATATATATATATATATATATATATTTATATATATTTATATATATGTAAAATCTGACCGATACTGGAATGTTATTAGGGATTCGGTCTTTATGCTTCATTAAAAGTTAAACACTTTTAGCAGTCGCAAAATTTATTTCCTTTTTCAAGGCTGCAATACGTAAAAAAGAAACCCTGGTTACATAAGCTACTTAACATATTAAAACTTACCGCTAGCATGTTAATCGAGAATGACCAATGCCACAGAAGAGAACTTCAAATTAAAAATTAAAAAAAAAAAATAACACATTACACACAAACAAAACACAAGAAACACAAAAGTACACCACCCTCATCACATATAGCGGTTATTGTAAAGAGTAAAACTGACGATATTAATATTTATTTATATGTTTATTCTTTTTTCAAAAAAATCCTTCCGATTGTGCGAATACTTAAACCTACGGTCATGGTTTCTCCAAGCCGCAGTTTGGAGCCAGATAAGTTATCCCGTTGCGATGTATGTACGAATGTAATATTAACTGGTGGAAACTGTGAAAGTGAAATTTGGTGTTTTGTAACCTTATCTGTCACCTAAGATTAATAAGATTCAGGTGTTTGTGTGTTTTCGTATGTATAAGTAGGTGTGTGTGTTGTGTGTGTGTGTGTGTGTGTGTGTGTGTATGTGTGTGTGTGCTTGTGCATGTATTTCCCTCATCTGTCACATAAGGGTTAATACTTGTAAGTTAATATGCATATATGTTTATTCCTCAGCTGTCACCTAAGGTCGTGTATAGTAGTGTGTGTGAATTTATGTGACAACCCTTATCTGCCACTTAAGGGTGTGATCGTGTGTAGATATGTATGTGTACGTGATATTTCTTGTAAGCTTCCGTGTAATGTGTTAACGGGGAAAACAGAAATCTGCTGTGCCCTAAAAAACCACGCCCCCTTATCCAGCAGAACGCACAGAAAGAAAGAACCAATCCACAAATGCCCTGCAATAAGGACTTTTGATGTACTTTTAGGCCAAGTAAACAGAAAATCACCAATAATTATAGCAACAAGCAAAAACAATAAATAATTATAAAAAAAAAAAAGTAAAAGAAGGCAACAATAAATGATTGGTTGGTTTAAAATATTAATTATTTTAAAGAGAGTTACTAGAATTAGTAGACATATTTCGATTGGTCAAATTTAAATTAAATAAGTTTGAATAAATTGCACTTAAATTTTCTGTGTCCGCCCTCTTGTTAATAGAATTAGGATGTAAATATATCTCGATCATTTCCCGAACCAAACTCTTATTGTAGCTAGATTCATTACATAGTATATGAGTCTCGTTAAAGTTAAACCTGTGCCCAATTGGTTACAATGTACTGAAAATGCACAAGTGTTTTTACCCAGTCTGCAATCACTTTTATGTTGTGTAATCCTACTGTTCAGCACCCCTGACGTTTGACCTATATATATACCCTCACACTGAGAGCAAGGAATACCATACACTACATTGGGTGTTTTAAGTACTTCATTTTTATCTTTTATTTTTGAAAAAAGCAACCCTATTGTTTTGTATTGTTTAAAAGCAATCTTCAGCTTTGAACAACTTTTCGATCTTGCGATATATATATATATATATATATATATATATATATATATATATATATATATATATATATATATATATATATATATATATATATATATATATATATATATATAATATATATATATATATATATATGCCATGACGCCCATTTTGGATGCGATATATAAAATAGGTGTAGCCCAAGATTCCTAATTAATGCTTGGCAGCAAGATTACGAGATAATACGCTCCCCGGTGGCGGTGGATGGTAAATGTCCCATCTATGTCTACTGATCTCGCCTTTTATTACGCACAAATAAGGACTTTGGAATATTGTGAATCACTAATGGAAAGTTATTCATTTGTAGAAAACTTTCTTAATAACGTTTTAAATGTTATTTCCTTTGCGCGTTTAAATATTCTGCATAGCTCAATAATTACTCCAACAGATTTGTTCCTATCATTACAACAGATCTCTCAGTCAATAAAGAAAAATAACCTTCCCCTACCAGTATACTCCTCTAGCATAGCTCAGTATATCGATATAATAAAACTAGAAGCTTATTAATCAGAGTCAAAAGTGGTCTTTATTCTCAAAATACCCCTAGTAGAGCCTGAATCATACACCCTCTATCATCTTTATCTCATACCAATATTTGATAATCGAACAGGTTTCTACCATGTAATTCCAATAACACACAAATATATCGCGAAAGACGATGACTCAATATTGTACGTATCTTTTCGAAATCTGGAGAAATGCAAAACTCTCAACCAAGGCAAGAAAATCTGCTCCACAGTTCTGCCCTACCCCATCGATAGTGAAGCCATGTGCGAAGCGCAACTCCTGAAGCCGAAAAACTACGTGCCGAAAACCTGCCAGGTACTAATCCTTGCTGCGAAAGAATACAACGTCAAAGAAGTCGATCGCAATAATTGGCTTATCACTATAACGGATCCATTACCAGTCACAGTAAAATATGAGGGAAGAGAAGTCCAAACCAAAATCATCAATACAAATTCCCTATTGAAACTCCAGCCTGGATGCCATGTCTTTATCGGGAGCACTCGAGTTTAGTCAACATATCTAATAGATAGATATCAAAACGTAACATACAAGAATCACCCAGTCAAAATTCCATTTACTTGTTGCGAAAATATTTCTTCAAAAATCCATACTCCCGACTTAAAACCTCTTAAACTCAGCAAGATCGATATGGAAGACATTAATGTATCCCAGCAAAAACTGGACCAATATGCTGAAGAACTCGATCGACTTATGAACCAATCCTTCATACAAAAGCATCTAGCCTGGTTCACAATTTTTACAATTACTTTAATATCCGCTTTTATCACCCTGTACATCAACTGCAAATGCCGCAAGAAGAAGCTACCTAGTCTTACTGGAGGTCACTTAGACGAAAATAGACCATTCCCACCAGGACCACCTCCCCAAAAGCATCCTCGATTGAGACTACCCAGCGTCCTCGGAAGAAGAAGGCCGCCCATTCATCCCCAAGAAGAAGAAGCTTTCGAACTTAGAGACAATCACTAAAAGTTAACGCAGAGCATTAACTTTTTTCTTAAAGGGGGAGTTGTTATATGCGAAAATAACTAAAGTAATAGCAATTTAACTCCGTATTTCTAAGAAGCTAAATCAGCATAGTTGCAAAACGTGATGTTTTACGTGGGAACTATGCTAACGCCGCATTTATTGTATTATAAATACCTAGAGATTTGCTGTATTAGAGTCAGTATTATTTAGACCGTTTTTATGTCAATTTAAATTTTGAATTATAAAAGAAATAAAATATATATATTATATATATATATATATATATATATATATATATATATATATATATATATATATATATATATATATATATATATATATATATATATATATATATATATATATATATAAAAAAAAAAAGAGAGAGAAGGGTAGTCTTGACTGACTAGTTAAACAACAAATTTAGTTTATTGGGGTATCAGTCCTAGAGGGCTTGTAAATGAAAATGCTTTGTGCACCCAGCTTTGAAAAACTTTATTTTCTTTCAGGGTTCAATAATGGAAGTAAATTATGAATGAGCTTGTTTATAAAGAAAAGCAGGAAAAGGAAAAAAAGGAATATTAAAAACTTAAGCAAGATAAATTATCTTTTTAACAATCAAAAAAATACTTTAATTAAATATGATCATATTTAATTTAAGTAATTTTTTTTTGATTGTTAAAAAGATAATTTATCTTGCTTAAGGGAAATTTTTTTTTTTTAATATTCCTTTTTTTTCCTTTTTCCTGCTTTTCTTAATATAAACAAGCTCATTCACTAATCATACTTCCATTATTGCAGCCCTGAGGAAGAAAATAAAGTTTTTCGAAAGCTTGGAGTAGCACAAAAGCATTTTCATTTAACAAGCCTATATATATATATATATATATATATATATATATATATATATATATATATATATATATATATATATATATATATATATATATATATATATATATATATATATATATATATATATATATATATATATATATATATATATATATATATTTTTTTTTTTTTTTCAAAAAATTTCTTAAACCATTTATTCTAATTAAGCTTGATTGTTTCTTGGGTATGAGGTTTTCTGTATAATTCAAACAACAATATTTCTTTACGTTTGCACCTACATTGAGGGCTTTTTCAAAAGATTTTTTTATTGTATTTTCATGATTTTAAAAATATCATCTACAAAAATATATCATCAGGCATACAACTTAAAATAATAATATAGAGATATAGGACAATTTACATTTGTAAAAATTATGCAGTCTAAATTATTTCATTATATTTACGTGCAATAACAATTAAATACTAACAATTACATGATAAGACATACATTTTAAAACTTAAAACAATTTATTTTATTGTTGTTCACTTTTTTTTTAAATCAAAAAGTACTACCCTGAAGAAACATATTGTTGGCATCATTTATAACAGGTAGATGCACACTGTCGGTAGCCGGAAGGATGAGTATTTTAATTTGTGTTTTTTATAGTAAAAAAAATATTTAAGAAAATTTATAAATACGAAAACAATTTTAAAGATGTTTATGCTATGTAGTCCAGATAATTTTCAATTTGTAGGGACAAGTTTTAATTTTTTTTTATTATTTTTTAACTAAGAGGTTTTTTTCCATAAGGTGACTTCCTTTAACTATTTAATTAAATTATAATATATTTGGCTTAGGTTGTCAATGTCTTTTTTGTTGTTTACGCAATTGTTATTTTTTTTGATATGAATCATTTCCTTTATAGTAAGTTTATGGTAGTTTTTGTCAAAATCCAGTATTTTAGTTTCTGTAAAGTTAAAGGTATGTTTGGTTTCGTGTTCGTGTTTGTGTAATGCGGTAGAAGCGGATTTTTGGTATTTGTGACCATTTAAACGATTGTTAAGATGTTGGGTTGTCATACCTATATATTGGTTTGGACAATTTGAACACGGAATTGCATAAACAACATTTGACTTTTTTTTGTGAGGTGTTTGACTTTTTAATTTCGTAAACAACCGATTGTGACATATCGTTATTTTATGTTTATTTAGAATATGTTTAATTTGTTCTGATAAATTATTTGTATATGGCATAGCAATATATTTTTTATCTTCCATTTTTTCTTGTTTATTGTTAGAGGTTCCTTTGTTGTAAAATTTTGTATCCTTTGTTTTATTATTTTTGTTAATGAGTTTCTTGGGAAAATTGTTATTTTGTAGAACAGCTCTGACCTTATTTAGTGCTATTCCTCTGTATTCAGGAGATGTTAACTGTTGCCCTATCTGCTAATCCTATAATGACACTATGTTTTTGATTTGACGGGTTTTGAATTATAATTTAGGTATCTTCCAGACCATGTTGGTTTGGTGTACCAAATTGTTTTTAATTTGTGGTTATCTTGATTTCTTATAATTGTCTATCTAAGAAATTTATTTTGCCATTTTGATTCGGATTCCTCAAAGGGGAATTGCTTTTGGGTGATATGAGTTAAATTTGTCTAACATATGGTATTTCTATCTTCTGGAACGTTATTTATATACAATCATCGACATATTTTTTAAAAATATAATTGGAATATTAAATTTTTTATGACCTCTTCTTCCAGAAAATTCCATGACCAATTGCAATTGTCGATGAAATTGGGGCACCTATTGCACTCCGTCAAGTTGCTTATAAAAAGAAAATCATTATATGAAATATAATAGTAACAATAAACTTTGTACCCAACCTAAAATCGTTTTGTGAAAAAAAGTGTAATTTCTAAGGATGTCCCATTTTTCCTTTAGGAATTCAGTTAACATCTCCTGAATACAGAGGAATAGCACTAAATAAGGTCAGAGCTGTTCTACAAAATAACAATTTTCCCAAGAAACTCATTAACAAACTAATAAAACAAAGGATACACAAATTTTACAACAAAGGAACCTCTAACAATAAACAAGAAAACGTGGAAGATAAAAAATATATTGCTATGCCATATACAAATAATTTATCAGAAAAAATTAAACATATTCTAAATAAACATAAAATAACGGTATGTCACAAAGGACAGAACTTAGTAAATCAGTTGTTTACAAAATTAAAAAGTCAAACACCTCACAAAAAAAAGTCAAATGTTGTTTATGCAATTCCGTGTTCAAATTGTCCAAACCAATATATAGGTATGACAACCCAACATCTTAACAATCGTTTAAATGGTCACAAATACCAAAATCCGCTTCTACCGCATTACACAAACACGAACACGAAACCAAACATACCTTTAACTTTACAGAAACTAAAATACTGGATTTTGACAAAAACTACCATAAACTTACTATAAAGGAAATGATTCATATCAAAAAATAACAATTGCGTAAACAACAAAAAAGACATTGACAACCTAAGCCAAATATATTATAATTTAATTAAATAGTTAAAGGAAGTCACCTTATGGAAAAAAACCTCTTAGTTAAAAAATAATAAAAAAAAATTAAAACTTGTCCCTACAAATTGAAAATTATCTGGACTACATAGCATAAACATCTTTAAAATTGTTTTCGTATTTATAAATTTTCTTAAATATTTTTTTTTACTATAAAAAACACAAATTAAAATACTCATCCTTCCGGCTACCGACAGTGTGCATCTACCTGTTATAAATGATGCCAACAATATGTTTCTTCAGGGTACGTACTTTTTGATTTAATAAAAAAGTGAACAACAATAAAATAAATTGTTTTTAAGTTTTAAAATGTATGTCTTATCATGTAATTGTTAGTATTTAATTGTTATTGCACGTAAATATAATGAAATAATTTAGACTGCATAATTTTTACAAATGTAAATTGTCCTATATCTCTATATTATTATTTTAAGTTGTATGCCTGATGATAATTTTTTTGTAGATGATATTTTTAAAATCATGAAAATACAATAAAAAAATCTTTTGAAAAAGCCCTCCATGTAGGTGCGAAACGTAAAGAAATATTGTTGTTTGAATTATACAGAAAACCTCATACCCAAGAAAAAATCAACATAATTATATATATATATATATATATATATTTTATATATATATATATATATATATATATATATATATATATATATATATATATATATATATATAAAAATATATATATATATATATATATATATATATATATATATATTTATTTTATATTATTTATTTCTGAACCTTAACCAAAATATATTCTTCAATTTAAATTTCTTGGGAGTTTTGGTTCACATTTATTTTGAAAATTAAAAGGTTATTTTTAATTTTTCATATTGTTTAATTACAAACGTTTCGGCAAAAGCCTTCATCAGTGTTTATACCTCTAAAATTAATATGGCAGTGGTTACTTATAATTATAACTTTTTCTTTTGTGTATTACATAAAATGATCTTACAATTTTACAATAATTAATTATGTTTTTGGCTTACCCTAGAAGGAAATCTGTCCATTAATAATAAACTTCAAAACACTTATAAACACATAAATCTACAAACATTTTAAAATATTCAGGACATGCACAATTAAAATATTTATTTATACTGAAACGGCAGTAAGCAGTTCCTTCCGTATCCTGAGACAAGATAAGAGTCCAAAACATTTTTTTTTAATTTACGATTAATGTTAAAAACAGTTTTTTAAAATATAAAGAATAGTGTTTGTTGTTTTTATTTAGCTATGAAGATTAAATATGAAAATAGGTTTTTTTAAGAAAAGTTATTATATTATTTGAGTGTAAGGAGAGTGGGAAAAATAATTTTGCATGATACGATAAAACTGAAATTAATTAATGACGTTGTAGTAATATTGGCTTAGGTTTTTAATATATGTTTTATCATTTATAGAGTTTTCATGTTTTTTAATGAAAAGCATTTCTAGAAATTCTCTTTTTTTCTGATTTGGTTCTGTTTTTAAAATTTTTGTGTCCTGATAATTAAAAATAGCTTTGCTTCATTTTTCATGTTTGGTTAAAGCTGTTTTATTTTTCTTGTTATATTTATGCCCATTTAATCGATTTTGAGATATTGGGTTGTTTAGCCAATATAGACACTAGAACAGTCGTTACATGGAATTTGGTAGATAGTATGAGTTTTTGGTGTTTAGGGTTTAGTTTTAGTGCGCTAAAGAACTTTCTTTGGAGAATATTGTGGCTTTTAGGCGCACGGCGATAACATATATTTTTTTAGGGTTGTTTGTAAACTCTCCAAAGGAGTCCCTGAACGTATGGGAGTGATAAATATTTAATTGATTTTTTGTCCTATTTAATATTTAGGTTAGGGTTATTTGCTTTTGCAATCTGTTATTAGAATGATATTAATTAATTTTTTTGGGTAGCTATTTTTGATGAGAATATCTTTAGCTTTGTTAATAGCCTTAGGTTGGTATTCCAAGCTGCTCAGTTTTATAGCTCTGTCGGCGAGGCCGACAATCACAGATTTCTTTTGCGATATTGGATGTTGTGAAAAATAATTAATATATCGGCCAGACCAGAGTTTTTTTGTACTATTCTGTTTTAATATTATTATTTTTGTTGTGTAAGGTCATATCTAGGAAGTTTATTTTACTGTCGTTTTCTAACTCTATGGTGATGAACCCAAGTTTTCGTGAAAGGCGTTAAAACAGTTAAAAGAGTATGTTACATTTATTTATAGGAACTGCTGTAAGGCAATCACCCACATATCTAAAAGAGAAGCCGAAAAGTCCAGTTTGGCAATTACTTTTTCTTCGAGGTCCTCCAATACCATCCTGAGCTATGACACTAGATATAGGGAGCCCATTGCACATCCTTCTACTTGTTTATAAAAGTTATTTTTTTGTACGCAAAATATGTTGATTTTAAAGTTAATTCAATAAGCTTTTAAAAATTCATCCATTGGTATATCTGTGTAATTTTCAATTTCCTTCCACTTTCTCCTGATTATTTCAAGAGCAAGCTCAACTGGTATGTTTGTATACAGTGAAACCACATCTAGAGATATAAGAATGTGGTCATTTGGCATATGAATATTGTTTATTTTCTTTGCAATCCCAGAGTCTTTAAAGTAGGTGTTACTTTTGTTTATGATGTTTTTAGAATATTTTTAGAGAAATTTGGATAGATTACTTAGTGGGGATTGTATACAAGATACGATAGGGCACATTCTGGAATACCTTCCTACCTTTAGATGTATAAACACTGATGAAGGCTTAATATATTAATATATATATATATATATATATATATATATATATATATATATATATATATATATATATATATATATATATATATATATATATATCCCCAAATCCCCAATGTTTTTGAGGGTGATTTTGGGGGGGTTGGACGCGTTTTTGGGTTTTGTGCCTGGAAGACCTTTGATCAGCGTGTTTAGAACTATCACTATGCAAAGTTTAAAAACAATTGGATAAATTTATTTTCATAAAAAAATTGCAAAATCCTTTAAAGTGCGTTTATCTCGAGAACGGCTGCTCCTAGAAACTTAAATAAAGTATACATTTTTGATGCAGATGGATTTATAGTAACTTATTTTTTAATAAACAGGTCAATATTCTAGAAAGCGTAAAAAAAAATACGACATTTAAAACAAGTGAGGTAGGCCGTAGCTGGCGCCCTCTAGTAGCAAAAGCATCAAAAGCGACGAATTAAATTTCTCGCCTCAAAAACCCCCAGATCCCAAATTTTGTACCGCTAGGTCATTTGGTTAAAGAATTATTATTTTGACCTAAGGAATCTGCTGTTCCTCTGTGTCCCATTACTTTTAGGACACCCTGTACATATATATATATATATATATATATATATATATATATATATATATATATATATATATATATATATATATATATATATATATATATATATATATATATATATATATATATATATATATATATATATATATATATATATATATATATATATATATATATATTAATATATATATATATATATATATATATATATATATATATATATGTATATATATATATATATATATATATATATATATATATATATATATATATATATATATATATATATATATATATATATATTCAGTGTGGATCAGCCAAATGGAATAAATTCAATATTAAATAAATGGAGGCGTATTCGAAAAAATGCTCAGACATGTTGATTGATATTTTTAATTGCGCATTTTTTTCAACTAAAACTGTTTATACAGGGTGTGTCATGTGACGGTGGCCAATATCAACTTTCTTAATTTAAATGCAACACCCTGAATCTATTCCAATTTTTGTTTATTTCAAAGCATTCTAGACATATTTTATGTACAATGTCCTTTACCTATCTTCGACTGTTTCGGAAATATTAAGCCTTTTCAGGTTTATTGCATATATTGCCTTTGCATGCTTGCCACCTTCTTGAGGGTTACTTATTGTGCATATACCTACTAGAGGCAGCCTTGCCGCTGTGCGGACAAGCGTGCGAGAATGAAAGAATAATAAATGTATAACATTTTTCTTTCGCTCCGCGAGCTGATTAACCGGCGGGAGGGGTATATACACCGCCGACAAATTAAGAGAGAGAGGGAGAGAGGTTATACACCTATTCTTGCTTCTCTCTCGCACGCTTGTTTCCAAGGCTGCTTCTAGTAGGTATATACTCGCAAAGTAACCCTTAAGTAAGTGGAAAGCATGCAAAAACAATACATCTAGAATCACCTAATATTTCCAAAACAGTTGAAAATAGGTATAGGACATTTTACACGAAATATATCTAGAATGTTCTGAAGAATCCAAAAATTCAATGATATAAAAGATGTTGCATTTAAATTAAGTTTAGTTGAAGAAAATGCGCATTTAAAAATATTAATCGACATGTGCGAGCATTTTTTTGAATACGCCTCCACTTATTTAATATTAGTTTATTATTTATTAATCACACGTATATATAATATAATATATATATATATATATATATATATATATATATATATATATATATATATATATATATATATATATATATATATATATATTGTTCCGTGACACCCCGTATAAAAACACGGATCCTGGTTTTACACCTTTTTTATTGGATATCTGGTTTACAAACGTTTCTATGGTAACACTTTAACGTAACGTAATAATGACAACTGTTTAACCCAATTGTCTGTCAACTTCTTAACTCGTCGGAATCAAAACTAAAACTGGCCAGTACTGGATTTTCCTCGCGCTTTTTATAGTGAAGTGGAAAAGAATGGAAAAGTCTGAAAAGTCTAAATTAGCTGGAAGGATTCTTTTACTACAGGATGAAAAGTGTAAAAAGGATGTCTCCAGCGCCCTCAGGATAATCCGCAATGACCGTCAAAAAAAAAAGGGAAAAAACTAAGGTAACCTATTTTAAAAAAAATTATTAACCTAAAAAAAAAATAATTCTAACCTTTTTATTTTCAAATTTACTAAACATAACTAAATCTTAACATTCCCCCTCCAAGTTTTGATCGTCTCGATCAAGTATCTTCTCGATCTTGATAGCGACACAGCCGTTCTAGATGTACAACTTTCATCTTCGCCTGTGGGCTCTTCTGAATTCGGTACACCAGATCATTAAGCCGGGTTACTACTTTATAGTCCCTCCCATGATTCTGCAGTTCGGTGAACCCCCCTTGGTTCTTTTGGATTGTATAACCAAACCTTTTCACCGACAATGAATCCCTAATGATAACTTAATCGGGACTTCATACGTCTTCTTTTGCTTATTGCAAACCCCCTTCTTTTTTATTTTTTTGCAGCTGTTTACTGAGTTGACTTACATAAATCTTCTGCTGGCTTTTCTTTGGGTAGAAGGTCGTCCAGTAAGTAAATCAACTGGAAGGCATAACTCCGCCCCAAAAAATGACTTTTGCAGGTGACGTTCAGTTGTTTCGTGAGCTGCGGAGCGATAGGCTAGTAAAAACGGCTGTCAGGTGTCCCAGTTACTTTGTTGGTCATTTACCTTAATTTTCAGGTAGTTACCCAAGAGTTCTGTTAAATCTTTCACCATTCCATCTGACTGGGGTGAAGGGGTGTAGTTCTGGTTTTATGGATACCGGAGTTACAGAGGTTCTTGAATAGACGGACTCAGTTCTACCTTGATCAGTATGTATTTCTTTTGGTACTCCATACCCAAAAAATCCATTGTTGAAATAGTACGTCGGCAAAGTGGTAGCTTCTTGATTTGGTATTGGTAGACTTCTGGCCTTTTTGCTAAAATCCATCGCTACCAAAATATAGCGTTTTAATTTACTTGTTGGAAATGGTCCTGCTATTCTATGGCAATTTTTCAAAGGTCCTACTTATTGTTCATCTTGCCATGGCTTCGTGCCTTTGGTCCCTTGCTGGAGGCGCAGTCCTTACACCTTTCACCAGTCTTTACATCGGCACGACTTCCCAGCCAGTAGAACCTTTTCGAACCTTTTTTAAGTCTTCATAACTTTCCAAAAAGGCCACCGCCTATCCATGTAAGGCTTGCAATACTTCTGGAACCTTTTTGGGGGGTAGTATTGTTTGATAGGTAAGCTTTTGCCGTCAGAACTTTCCCAGACTCTTTTTTAAAGCAAACTTTCATTTTAAGAGTCCCATATGGCCCCAAAAACCCTTTAAATCTCGGAGACTTTGAAGCTATTTTCTGATAAGGGGTCTTTTTTTAATTTCTGTCTTAATTTCACAATATCTCCAAGATCAGGATCCTCTTGGGTTTTCTTTTGCGAGGATTTTAGGGTCCCATTCTTTAGAGCACTGGATGCGGTTCTTCGGCAAATGAAATTCATCGGGATCTTCTTGTTCTTCACGTCTACTGCAATGTTTACAATCTTCGGGCAAGGTCTTCTTGATAGAGCGTCAGCTTTTTATGGTTTAATCCTCTTCGATGTTCAATTTTAAAATCGTATTCTTGAACACGTTGTAACCATCGTGTATCTGGCCTTCAGGATTCTTGAACTGAAGCAACCATTTGAGTGATGCATGGTCCGTCCTTAGGTGGAATTTCTGGCCATAAAGGTACTTAGGAAGTGTCAGTGATTTGACAATAGCTAAAAGTTCTTTTTTGGTCACACAATAATTTTGTTCCGGGTTTTTTAAAGAATTTTTGAAATACGCTTTCACTTTTTTTGGCCATTTGTATCTGTGACAAAAAATTTCCCCCAATAGAAGTATTCTTGCATCAGTGTCCACAATAAAAGTTTGATTGGGTTGTGGATATGACAACACTGGAGGATTGCAAAGGGCTTTCTTCAGTTGTATAAAGGCTGCTTCCCAAACTTCGTTCCATTTTAAACTTTTGTTGTTCTCGGTAAGTCGATGTAATGGTCTGGCAATGGCAGCAAATCCATGTATAAATCTTCTATAGTAAGTGCACAACCCCCCAGGAAAAACTTTAATTTTTTAATTTTTTTTTTCTTGACTTCTCTTCATTTCCTCTTTATTTGTCTTTAATTCCCCTTTTTTTTGATCTTCTCTCATGGATTCTTGGCTGGTCCCATTTCTTTTTTCAGATCTTCTTGACTGGTCTTCATTTCTTTCTTTATATCTTCTTTTTTCCTGGGATTTTTTTTTTGGCTAGTCTTCATTTCTTTCTTCAGATCTTCTTTGGCCCCTTTTTTCAATTTTTCGGCCTTTTTTTAGGTCTTCTTTGGTTTTTTTTTTTTTTCCCTTTTTTTTTATTTTTTTTTTTTATTTTTTTTTGGCTACTTAATTCTTCCATAACTGCTGTTTTTTTGTCTTGTCCCAACTGGCATTTAAAATTTTCTTAACCCTTCGCTTCTGGAATTTCTTCCCTTCTGACACCAAATGTTCCGGACCCCGTATAAAAACACGGATCTGGTTTACCTTTTTATTGGAATCGGTTTACAAACGTTTCTATGGTAACATTTAACGTAACGTAAAAATTTACAACTGTTTAACCTTTAATTTCTGTCAACTTCTTAACTCGTGGAATCAAAACTAAAAATGGCCGGCGGATTTTCCTCGCGCTTTATATATATATATATATATATATATATATATATATATATATATATATATATATATATATATATATATATAACTATAACATATTATAATAACTAACTAATAAACAAATAAAATATATTTAGTTTATGAATGCATATTTAGGTTTATATTTCTTATAGATATATTTAATAGATAGAAAAGAAAAAACTGTGCGTTACGGGTTTTTACCCTTTTTATTTTCTTACTATAGGGGTTAAGAATATAAGATTAATTGTCTGGCTATTTTAGATAAAAAAAAACAGTACAAACAAGGTAAGAACCTTTCATATGCTTAACCGTCTAGACCCTTTCCTAATCTGAGCATTAAGGACTACGACGGAATTCTTATCAAAGGTATTATGGTTTGTCCTTTTGCCCTTTAAGGTAAAGACATGAATAAGCTGGTTAGGTGCTCTAAATTATTTTCCTTAATATTGTTTTTTAACATATGCCAAATAATAATTCAAAGGCTTCATTGTTTAGCAATAAAAATATATATTTGGACAGTATACTTATTCAGTTTTTTATGACAAACCTATAAACGTATATTTAATATTATGGGATATCGAGTAATGCAGAATTATTATACGTCATTGATTTCTATTTGGTAAATGTACATACACTTTATGTAGTCCTACTAAGTAAACCCTTAGAAAGTCCAACTAACGTCTCAATAAAAAGAATGTTCCTATCCTACAATTTAAATTGTTTTAACCCATTAGCGCCCAGCGTCCTCATTTGAAGACAGTGTGTTTAGGTGGGAAGGAGTGAGAGTCGCACCTCGCGGGATAAGGTTTTCATCAATCGAACGTTGAGTCTGCATCGAGCACCAACTGTAACGTATGTTTTTGGTTTTGGTAGTAGTAAGATATACACGTGGCAACGCTTTTTGTTTTAACTTTTTAAAAGGCGTGCACTGGCTGTTATATATTAAATTGCAGTTTGTTTCAGGATTACGGCAGGTTACTTCTCTAAAGTGATTTTATTAGTATTTTTATGTAGTTTATAAAATATATTTTGCTCGAGTAAATATTGTTTCGAACTGTTGAAATATAACCTATCAAACACACCCGTCCTCAAATGGGGACGCTGGGCGTTATAGACCTTTTTTTTTTTTCAGGTACTATATAAAATATATTGCTAAAATGAGCAGAAAATACTTTAAAAATTTGGAGGACGCAGTGGAATATCTTTACGGAGAAGAGATAGAAGCGGATATTTTGGCGTTGCCGCCGGAAGTTGACGAACTGACACACGAAGATGATATAAATGATGATGACATTGGAACAGCAGTGGTAAGAGAAATACCTGAAAATACAGAGATTTTGGTAAAGAGAAAATAGGATGAAGAATCCTTATCTTCAGATGAAGAAAGTACAAGTATGCCATACTCGTCGGAGAATAACACATGCCAGTCAAAAATTAAACAGGGAAATGAAGAATTTGCAGACTCTAATGACGAAGAGGATGATAAGCCTTTAGCAGTTTTTGCAAAGAAAAGCAGAGCTGAAAAGGTAGAATTCAATGAAATAAATAGGCGTTTTCAAAAATGGGGCATGTTTCATCAATATCTGTCAATTGACGAAATGATTGTGAAATATTACGGACACTATTGCATGAAGCAATTTCTAAAGGAAAAACCTATCCGTTTTGGGTTTAAATTATGGGCTATGTGTGACATGTTAAAATTTTTTGATAATCCGAAAAGACATATAATATATTTTGATAATTTTTTTTCAAGTTACAGTTTATTTTGCGATCTAAAAGAAAAACAATTTCGTGCCACTGGCACCATAAGGGAGAATAAGACCTCAAAATGTCCTAACAAAGCATGAAAGACATTCAAAAAAAGAGCCTCGTGGAAGTTTTGATTGGAATTTTGATGACAGCAATCAAATTTTAATTTGCAAATGGAACGACAGTAGGTGCGTTTTCTTATGCACAAACTGGGATACGCTACTGCCCACTACAGCAGTGCAGCGTTGGAGTAAGAAAGAAAATAAGCGTGTACAAGTAGAACAACCATGCCTAGTAACTAATTACAACAAACATATGGGAGGAATTGATCATCACGACTGGTTACTAGAGAAGCATACCATTAAATTTAATTTAATTGCTGTGAGGGGTGAGAAATTGTATTGGTGCTTATTTACGAGAACGATTAATATGGCTGTGGAAGACCCCTCAGTCTTCTCAGAACTTCACGTGCTGAAATTCCAGAAGACATCAGATTTGATAAAATGAATCACACCATTGGTTAGAGAGAAAAACAAAGGAGATGTCAAGCGACCGACTGCACATCTAAGCCTCGCACATTTTGCAGCAAATACAACGTGGCCCTTTACATTCCGATATGCTTCAACAACTTTCATAAGAAATAGTAACTGTTTTTTATTTTTGTATATTTTTATATAGGACAGCAGTGGACGCAAATGTGCGTCGATGGAAACCAAAAAAAATATTTTTTTATGCTAAACTAGCTCCAAATAAACCCAAATTTAAAAACTTAACAAAATTTAAAAAAATATAATTTTGGCGCTAATGGGTTAAGGGATAATGTCTGACCTTAATACTACATGCCTACATGTAATGGAATTAATTAATTTTAGCAAAAATCCTTAAACAAATATATGGTATTGTAAGAAATATAACTCTTTTTATATTAATTGTCTTAAAATGGTTAAAATTCAGCTTTAATCAAGCAACAAAGGCAGCGATTGGTATATTTAATTAAAAAAAAAATATAATTAGTTTTTTAGTCTTCTTTAAAAATCTTCCTCTAATAAAAATTTTATAGAGAAATTTGCTGAGGTGCCAAAATAAAAGACATTTCAAGACTGACTGAAGAAACAAGACATCAAATAATTGGATAAATTAATAAGCGTCTTTTTTCTTACATACTTTACATTTTTTACATAGGTAAGCTGTGTCAATGACTAAAATATAAACAGTAAAAATCTCCAATTTTATTACTTTTTATTCAGTGAGTTTCTCTTTTAAAAAGAAAACATAATAAGTTTAAACCGCGTTTCACTAAAAATTCAAACTTGCTGTATAAAGAATTATTAGCAATTACTTTTAGAATAAAAAATAAAAAGAGTTAACAAGAGGCGCTGTTTGGATTCAAATTAATTAATACTTGCTGTTCCCAGGAAAAGAGTCTATTCTGAATTTTAATAGTAACAACCAACTAAGGACAGTATGCCCTTTCTAAATATGTTGGTAACACGCACAATGTTTTAAAGACTAAATGGTATAGAAAACCTTACTCTTCTTATAGGTTTATACGTTTTTTCCCCTATCACCCTAGTAAATTGAAATAAACCTAATTTTAGGTATGAAAAATAGAGCAACATAGCTTACTTACCCTTATTTAAGGAAAGCAGCAATAAAATTACCAAGAGCATATTATTGGGAAATTCCAACCATGAAAAACCCACATTTCTCTACAGCACTAAATGTAACATTCTTAAAGCATTATAGAAAGACTATCACAACCCTAACCCCTAACAATTTATTTTGCAGACCCAAATTATTAACAGTCACTACGAACAATAATCAGTTTCGTATTGTTTTCTTAACCCTATATAGAGGATCTTACAGAACAATTATTATTCCATGTTTTTAAACATACTAAAGTTAAGTTATCGAAAAAGCAAATTAATACTTTGTCATCTATTTATACAAATTTCATCAGGATAATGATCCGAAGCACACTTCTAATTATGTGCGACAATGGTTCAAGCAAAACATTTTTTTTTGTTTTCTTTTCGATTAAATGTATCTCTTAAGTTTTTTTAATATAAAAAAAATCCGAAAATTAAGCGCAATAACTCAAAAATTGAACTGGCGCATTGAAATACATATTTTTATTTCTCATATTCAAAATAACTATGTGAAAACTTTTTTTTTTAATTTTGGTCCTGTCTATCTTATAGGAAACTTAATTTTCTTTAAAATCAATTTTTCATGTTTTTTTTCATAAACTATATAGGAAAAAAGTCACAGAGCGTAGAATAAGAAAAGAAATGTTTAATGGTGGAATAATACCAATAATTTACTTTTTAACAAAAATCCAATTTTTATTTTATTTTGACTTTAAATATAAAAACATCACTGTTTACATACTAAACAAAATAGTTTTCTATTGTGACTAATTAAATTATGTGTGTTAAAGATTATTGGTGCTTTTGTTTTATTACTTAAAATGTATATTTAAAAGTGTTAGACAATGTTATGGTTTCAATAACACTAAAATCTTGGACTTCCATTGTCTTTATTTGTTAATTGATACACAACGTTTCGGTTAGTGATGTATCTCCAACCGTTTTCAAGTGATAACTAAAACTATTCTTAAAAGCTACGACCTTATATACTATCCGTTGTTCACCGAAGCTTGACCAACTTGTCATGGTTCAGCAACGGCAGCCAGATATTAGGAATGTCTACACTAGGTTTGCTAAATACATTTTGATTGTTTGCAATTATTACAGCTTCCTTAAATTTTCTTTTCTTCCAGTGGGTTTCTTTATGAATGATTTTTGCTTCCGACCATTGTATACGGTGTTGTTTTGACCATGCGTGTTCGGCAATCCCTGATTTAGACGTTTCACCTCGTTCCGTATGTTTTTTGTGTTCTTTAACTCTAACTTCTAGTGGTCTTTGTGTTTCCCCGATGTATACTTCACCACATTCACAAGGAATTTGGTAGATACAGTCATTTTTTGAAACATTATTGTCCGGTCTTTTCTTAGTAAGAATACTTCTCAGAGTGGTTTGGGATTTAACTGCTGTTTTAATGTTATACCTATTCGCTATTCTGCGGATCTTTTCTGAAGTTCGTTTCATAAACGGAATAGTTATAAATGTTTGGTCCTGTGTAGTCTTGTTCAAATTAGAGTTATTTGTCTTCTCTTGATATTTATCGATTATTTCTTTAATCAATCTCTCACAGTAGCCGTTTTGCTTGAGATCCCTAGTTATATTACTTATTTCGGCTTGCAGAGATTCCTAACTGTTGCATAGGGTCACCGCGCGGTTATATAGAGTACGTATGACTAATCGCTTTGTTTCGTTAGAGTGATTGGAATTCGGATGTAAATATTGTCCAGTGTGGGTAGGTTTTCTGTATACCGAGGTATATATATATATGTCCATTAGTTCGTTTGACTAAAACGTCGAGAAAAGCTAAAGCCGAATTTTGTTCCTTCTCCACTGTGAATTTGATACATGGTCGAAGACAGTTTAGATGTTATAAGAAACCTTCAAGTTCTTCGTCATTACCTGTCCATACAATAAAAGTATCGTCAACATATCGAAGCCAAACTTTTGGTTTGATTAGTGCAGTATTAATTGCGTGTTCCTCAAACCACTCCATATATATGTTTGCTACCACTGGAGAGAGCGATGAACCCATGGGAAGTCCATCGTCCTGCGCATAGAACTTATCTTTCGTATATTAAAGGAACTTCAGAAAAGATCCGCAGAATAGCGAATAGGTATACCATTAAAACAGCATTTAAATCCGAAACCACTCTGAGAAGTATTCTTACTAAGACAAGACCGGACAATAACGTTTCAAAAAATGACTATATCTACCAAATTCCTCGTGAATGTGGTAAAGTATACATCGGGGAAACAAAAAGACCACTAGAAGTTAGAGTCAAAGAACACAAAAAACATACGGAATGAGGTGAAACGTCGAAATCAGGGATTGCTGAACACGCATGGTCAAAACAACACCGTATACAATGGTCGGAAGCAAAAATCATTCATAAAGAAACCCACTCGAAGAAAAGAAAATTTAAAGAAGCTGTAATAATTGCAAACAATCAAAATGTATTTAGCAAACCTAGTGTAGACATTCCGAATATCTGGCTGCCGTTGCTGAACCATGACAAGTCGGTCAAGCTTCGGTGAACAACGGATAGTATATAAGCTCGTAGCTTTTAAGAATAGTTTTAGTTATCACTTGAAAACGGTTGGAGATAAATCACTAACCGAAAAGTTGTGTATCAATTAACAAATAAAGACAATGGAAGTCCAAGATTTTAGTGTTATTGAAACTTAAAATGTAGTTGGTAGCTCTTGAACAATTTAAAATTTTACTAACTTTTTGTTCGAACCAACCTTAAAATGTTTTTTAATAAAAAAAGTCCTTGGAGTTTTGTTGAATTTAACTCGGAACCTTCGTGCTGCTGGACGAACTTGATACATATAAAGCTATTAAGGCATCGTACTAAAATAAGCAAAGAAATCCTATAAATTGGGAGGCTATTTATGAATCAACTAACAAAATCATGTGAGCCAATATTTTTGGTCCCGAAAATGTATAAAATTTGCATTTATTATTACTGCCAGCATTCTTATATTTAACTACACAACAACTATTATGCACCATTTTTAATATTTTATCTAATTTTTTAAATTTAAATCAAGCATGATTTAATATAAATTTGATCACAGCGAGCGCTGCAATCGATTCAGCTGTCTCCATCATACACTACGCCCCCTGTCAATTTATTAAAGTGACGTAAAATCCTAAAAAATTAAAATTAATATTATATTTTTTTTTTAAATACGTTAATAATGATAAATAAAAACGAAATTATTTACTTAGTTGGCCCGTGCAGTACTTAAATTAGTTGTTGTAAATTGCCGTCAAACCGACAAGTAATAAGCTTATTTTTTTATATCTTATTGCGTAAGTATTCGTAAAAGTTCTATTAATTTTAGTAAAGACATAATTAATATTTGGAGTTCTAGTGGAATAATGGTTATTTAATCTTAATTTATTGTTAGTAAGGTAGACAAACTATACTACGGATAGAAAAATTTTGAAAAACGCTCATCACGAAAAAAATCTCCAACACAAAAGCATAATGAACAAAACTACTGTCGCAAATTAGATAAATTGTTTAATATATGCTCAAAAAACAGTAAATTAACAGAAGACAATAGCAAATGTTAAATTATAAAAATAATCTAAGTTAATGTCCTCCAATATCACCGATTATAAATGATGATAAGTACTGAGGTTTTTGCTAAAGATAATACTGTCGAAGGTAAATAATTAATTACTTTTATTATTATCTAAATACTTATGAAAAATCTTTATTTCTAGAGCTAAATAAAGCTTTGTCTAATACCAGTGTGTTATCTGAAGAACTGACTAGTTTATCTTCTTTTTCTTCTAATGCTATTCTAAAAGAAGATATCAGATTTTGTAGATGAAATACCACAACATTTGAAACCGAAAAAAAGATAAATGTGATAAGTCCATATTTAAGATATATTTTAAACCGGGAAAAAATAAGTAGTAGAAAGATCTCGCTTTTAATATCTTCTCTAGCCAGTGTAATAAATGTTGACATCAAAAATATAAATTCTTGTGCTAAATCCATTTACAAAAATCGTATACGCTCAAGAAATTCAATTGTGCATAATAAAAAAAATAATCTAAAAACATCTAAGTGCTTAGTACTACACTGGAATGGTAAACTGCTCCCAGACAAAGGCAGACAGGTTAAACGACGGCCTATGTTTTGGTTTTTTCTAAGGTAAATTCAATGGAACATGTCAACTACCTGAAAAACATTTAAACAAAAATCTCCTTCATCTATTGCAAGCTATTCATCCCAATGTTAGAGAATGACGCGGTCTTATCAATTTTTTTCATTCAAGAAAAAATTAAACCAATAGGTTTCTATTGCAAACGAGTTTATGGTAAAAGCAAATCAGTCTTTAGATAAAGTTTAATGTAATAACAATTAAGAATCTTATCGAAAATTACCAAGAAAACATAAATACTTTAAAATTAATAATTAATTTACTTATAATTTTGCAGTTTATTTCAGATCAAATTGATGTGAGTACTATTTCATCAAAGCTATACTATATTTAATATACTTTTTACTAGATGGTAATTTTCATCCTGTTTTCTAAAATTTTTAGGAGTATCACCTCCGCAACGACTACAAAGAAGTATTGGGTTTATCTTGTATATTTTTAGGAGGTATTCCTTCTAGTGGGATAACATTAAAAACACCTGAAGCTGTTTACTAGATAAGGTGGTTTCCAAAAGCTATATATTGCTTAGAAGTATTTATGTTTAAGTCTCATTTTAATATCAGAGCGGATGAAACATCGTAACTTTATAGGATATGTTTATTTATTGTAAAGTATATATAAAAGGATGGTTGAGTTGTTCAAGCGCTATCAAAGCTCCAAATCAAAATCTTGTCTTTCTACAGAACCTCATTAAATTTAAAAATATTGATGCGAAAGTTGCCGACGTTACTTCAAAAAATTTGCGAATCATTTGTGGTATTTATCGGAAGAAGTTGTTTCATTTGCTATTTTTGATGATTCTGTGCCACTTAAAGATACATTGAAAATGGTTAAATCAATAAAAACAAGGGAAAGTCAAAGCAATAAAAAACGTATTGAAATTGATCGTGACAATTTGGATATATAAAGAAGTCTATAGTATTATTTGAATAGTTTGAGCTTTTAAGTGACTTTCTTGATTTAACCTCAACACAGTGGTATAGTGATCAACATTATTTAACTGCGTATCTTTATTAAAAAATGTAAAAGTAGTCAACGATGTTGCTGAAAAAGCAGTTGCTCTAGTTGAAAAATTCAATTAGTTTGCAACTTAAGACGAAGAACAAAAAAAAATTTTATGGAAAATTGTACACCAGCATCACAAATTAATCCCATCGAGCAAAAAACATTTTTATAATTTTAATGATCCTTAATTTATTTGTGTTTTATTGATAAAGTTTATTTTGTTGTTGTTTAAAACTAATATTAAATTTGAGAACTCTTAATTAGGAAATAAATATAGTAAAATAATGAATAGAAAAGTAAAAAATTATAAATATTTTTCTATAGTCAATTGATTAATTACCATTTTTTACTATAGAATTAAAAAAAATCTTTATTTTGCGTTCTGTACTTTGATTCTATCAAATTTAAGAAAAAAATATATCGATATAATACAATAAATCACAATAAAACACTGTGTTAACGAGGTTTAATTATGTTAAGTATGTAAACAGTAATATTTCTGTATTTTAAGTCAAAATAAAATAGAATAAAATTGTATCTTTGCTGAAAAGTAAATTATTTGTATTATTCCATCATTAAAAATTCCTTATTCTTTGCTCTGTAACTTTATTTCTATTCAGTTTAGGGAAAAAAATAAAAAATTGATTTTGTAGAGAACTAATTTTCCTATAAGATAGTAAGGACCAAAATTTAAAAAAAAAATCACATAGTAATTTTAAAAAAGACGACAATAAAGGCGCTTGCAGCTGTGGAACCAAGCTAATCTAATATTAACTGACAGTGGGGACACAAGCTGTAGAATGTGCGACGAGGGGGAAGAAATAACCTACCACATTCTATGCGAATGTAAAGCGTTGAATCACAAAAGATGAGCAACATTTGGGCAACCGAAAATAAGCCCACAGAAATATATAACAAATTAGTCTTGGGGTTATACAGACTGGTAGAAGAAACAAGACTAGAGGGAGAATTGGTATAAAATAAAATGGAACATTAGGCACAAAAAATCCTAGGAGGCTGCGCTGCCTATGGTAGTAAATCAAAACAGCCCAAGAAAGAGAAAAAAAAGTATTATATTTACACTATTAGAATTTATTTACCCATGACATCACCCCGCCGCAGGTGCGTCATTCGTTTGCCGAGTATTACCAAAAACTTAATATTCTTGCGTTGCAGATATAGTAAAGATATTACACAGATATTAGATTACTTTTAGATACCCTAAAAGTTGGCACTGTTTATTCATACAATCTTAGTTAAAATTAGATAAATTAAAATTAATTAGAATTAACTGAACTACGACGTTTACAAAAAAACTCTACCGTTTAAAGCCCTATACTTATTACAACCTTAATTGGTATTGATTTGGCGTTTCCTATAATTTTAGAAAAAAAAAGCAATTCTTAATTTCTTGGTTGTCTTTATACGTTATTATCCACTTTGTAAAGAATAAAAAACAACATGCACATCTTTACAATACGAGAAAAAAATTTAATAACATTGAAATATTTTAGAAAAATACAATGTAACCAAGCTGACCAAATTAAAGTTTAATGAACAAAAGCCTTATTTTAATCCTGCAGCAGAAAAGGTAATAAAAAAATACATAAATTCAAATTTTACTACCAAAAAGCCGTACTCGTAACGTTGTCTAGTGGGGTTTTACGATATACTCGTAAGTAATAAAATATTTTTTAGATTTAAAGCTCTTCCAAAGCCACATTGGAGTAGCTGATATGAAATATTATCTTATTTTAAAACAAAAAGTTACGATAAGAAATGATGTATTATTAATGTAAATACATACAGGCTTTTACCATTAATACAAAAACAGATATTATAGGTATTTTATATTAATAATCAATCTTTATGAGCATAAAATGTTACCTAAACAAAATACATATTATACAAAGAACATAATTTTTATGTTTTTTCTTATTCGTCCAGAAAAATGTTAAAAATGAAATATCGAAAATGTCCATTCCAAATCTAAAAACATTGACTGTGCAATTTATTATTACTTTATTTATACTGTTTTTTTTTAAACGTTTGGATCTTTAAAGTATTAAGTATATAGCCCAGTTGGTGGAGTAAATTTGACACTATGAGCACAAGTAATTGGCGAACTGGCTGATTTTTTTTTAAGTAGTTTAGAGTGTACTGATTGATATTTAAAAAAGTTGATAAGTGAATCGATTTCCTAAAGTCCAAAAAAAAATAGAATTTTTTTTTCAAAATTGTCAAATATTTTGGGCTGCGATGAAGATAGAAAAAAATAAAAAATACCGTCTTGTAGAGAAAGTTTTTTTTTCTATGGAAAAGATATTCTGCGTTTTTTTTTTCAGAGTTATAGTTTGTCCGCAAAAAATTCGATAAGCCATTAAGCCATCTTGCGCTAACAAACAAGCGATAAAATTCACGCATTAAATTTAAAATCATAACATTTTACTCGATTACCTATTACGTTATTAATATAGGAATGCTTTACTCTAAGGAATTGTAGGTAAAAAGTAAAACAAATCCGAAAGTTTTTTTTTCAAAATTTTAAAAAATTTTCATAAAAAAATCATGAGAATATCTTTTTTTGGTTTTTCATTTTTCTTGAGTTATACAATAATAAATCGTCAGAACTTGCATCTGTTGTAAGTTGTGGAAAATGTGTGCATATATCAGGATCACAAGTTTTACAGATTGAGGAACAAAGCAATTCACTTGTTTTGCAAGTGCATGTTTCTCTCATGCATCCAGTTGTGCAGGAACAAAAAATCATTTTTATTATGCACTCTGGAGCCGGTTGTTGGGTTATTTTAATAGGTTGTAGAATTGTCTTTTTTTCCCAACCCCATTCTTCAACATTAATAATATTTGACATCCAAATTTGAACTTGTAAATAAGTTCTCTACAGGTGATACTTTGCACCAGCCGAAGTTGGGGGTAAATATTTTAATTTAAGAAGGTTTTAGTGTTTTATTATTTCTCGCAACGGCTTTAGTAAAGGCCACATATCGGTAATCGTTAATACAAGTTGTTTTATTCGATGCTTCATATAACGAAAGCAGAAATAATATGCAATTTCCAAAAATTGTTTCATGAGACTGTCTTGGTAATTTAAAACTTACCATAGCTTGTGATAACTTTAATTTGTAATTTTTTTTATTGGGGACCGGCAGAGTCAGCCATACATATATATATATATATATATATATATATATATATATATATATATATATATATATATATATATATATATATATATATATATATATATATATATATATATATATATATATATATATATATATATATATATATATATATATATATATATATATATATATATATATATATAATATATATATATATATATTTATTATGACAACGAAATCATACTACCCACTATCATAGCTTTCAAATTTTAGGATGCTATAATATATCATAAGATGCTGATTTTAGATATTATAACATGTCTCTATCACTTCCGGTTTAACCGGAAACGATACCAACTTTCATTTTTTTTAACGGAATACCCTGTATATTTTTTTAAAAATTTTGGGTTCTACAAATCATTTCTGATATAAAATGATTATGTCCTATACCTATCTCGGCTAGTTTCTGAGAAAATGGCGATTAAAGATGTCCAAACTACAGCATATTATGCAGATTTATGGGAAAACAAACAAATGATATAAAAAATTATTATGTTTTAAATTTTAAATTTTTTTTAAGACTCTATCTGTGGAGGTCATAATAAAACTACTTCCGGCTTTACCGGAAGTGCTGCGAAAATTGACTTTTCCAATAATGTTACTTCAAAATTTAAATGCAACACCCTGTATATTTTTTAAATTTGATTCTACAGGTTTTTCCCGATATAAATCTGAATAATATCTTATACCTACCTTTGTTAGTTTTTCAGAAAATGGCGATTGAAGATGTCCAAACGACCGCATATTATGCAGTTTTAGGGGAAACAAAAAACGTTAAAAACATTTAATATTTTTTAATTTAACCCAGTTATTTTTTTAAAATTCTACTTAAATAAAAAAATAATATCAAAATAAAAAATTGTCCAAAGAGACCCCGAATATTTTTTAAACTCCAAATTTAAAAAAAAATACATGGGGTTGCATTTAAATTTTTGAAGAACATTATTAGAAAAGTCAACCCGCACTTTGGGAAAGCCAAGTTTTTATTATGACCTCCACAGATGTCTTCAGAAAAAAATTTAAAATTTAAAAATAATAATTTTTTATATTATTTATTTTTTTCCCATAAAAATGACAATGTGCGGGAGTTTGGGCATCTTAAATCTCCATTTTCTTAAAAATAGCAGAGATAGGTATAGGGGTATAATTTTAAATTTATATCAGGAAGATCCTTAAAAAACCAAATTTTTTAAAAAATAAGGGTGTTCCTTAAAAAAAAAAGTTGATGCGTTTCCGGTTAAACCGGGTGGGCACTTTTATAAATCCAAAATCGGCATCTTTTAAAATAATTGTAATTTAAAATTTGAAAGCCATATGTTTTTATTCAAGAAAATGAAGGACTGGGTAGGATTTTTACCTTATATATATATATATATATATATATATATATATATATATATATATATATATATATATATATTTTATATTAAAAAAT
>JAHBCN010006224.1:50280-88872 GCA_019359885.1 Listronotus oregonensis | reverse complement strand
CTTGTTATATCCTAAATTATTTTTGTTCTCCTATTAAAATAGATAAAAACTATCTTTCTTATATTTTATTAATATTCAAAAACCAATTCATGCCAAAACTCTTCCTAATTTAAATTTGTATAGATAAACTTATGGGTTTATTATGTCATTAAATTCGTTCCTTTCAGAATAAGAAACGTGATGCATTGCCTAAAACTTAGCAAATAAACTAACATAATAACAATAGAATTTAGTCTAGACCTTTCAAATTACCGTAAAATACGTTTATTATATTGGTTCCATTACCAAAGGGACAATCCTAAGTAAACTCAAATAAAATATTTTCTAAAGATAAAATTATACCAAACAAAATAAATGTGCTTGTAAAATTTTATTAAATGGTCAATTACGGAAAGTTTGGAAGGTAAAGAAACTATTAGCATCCCTTAAATTAAGAGCCAATAAGATGCATAAACAGTTCATCAGGCACCGCCTACTTTTAAATTGGGGGAAGGCTGGTAAGTTAGATCGATTCTTGGAGAAGAAATAGAAAATAAGTTGTAACAGAACCATCTTAGAGTTAAGACCTAATATTTAGAAACTTTATGTACAATCAAAATTATAATAAACAGTGAAATAAAATATAACATTTGTAACTACAACAAAATAAAATATAACATTTGGTGGCAGCGGAAAACAAAACAGTGTTATTCGAAGAAGCGTATAAACGCAGCGGATACACAGAGAGCAGGAAGTTCGTGGTTTCAAGGAGCGCCTAGACGCAGGGAATCCAGAACCAGGAAGTAGACGAATCTGAAGGGGTTTAGACGCGGCAGATTCAACATTCCAGCAGCGACGACAAGAAATTGGCAGGCGCGCGGAGACGCAACCAGTGACTTGGATTGATCCACGGGAAATTGAGGACCTATAACTCCAAGCCCATACGAATCTGTGTGATTTTGTAGTATGATTGGGTAAGTCTTTTGTTTTCTGATGGGTTACTGACGCTGCACATTCCTGCGCTATATTTTGTTTAGTTTTAGTAGGTATTTTTAGAGTGACTGCAAATAAGATAAATTCTCTTATATTTAATTTTAATAAAATTATTTCAATCTATTTTACCAGTAAAATTATATATTTATATATATTTCAATAGATAAAATTTCAAATTATATATTTGAATAAATAAAATTTTAAATTATCAAAATGTCCGAAAAGAAAAACGCAATTGATATCTTAAACTTAATTAACCCTTTTGACGGTTATGGAGATTCTAATTCCTTGCAATTCTTTTTAAAAAACTGTGATGCTATGATGGATGTGGTTAAAGAAACTGAAAAAAAATATTAGCTAATTTAATTTTTGGTACTAAATTAACAGGAAAAGCACAGGAGGTAACACAGTATAGGGAATTTAACAACTGGGCCGAAATTAAAGATTTTTTATTAGAAATTTTACGGATAAAAGACCACCTTCGCATTTTATTACGCAAATCATGAACATTAAACAAAACTTTAAAGAGGGAATAAAAAATTACGGGGAAAGACTAAAATATTTTTATAACAAATACAAAGAAACGTGTCATTTAAATTACGCAGATAACGAAGCAAAAGTATTAATTGATAATTTAGATTCAATTATAATAAATACATTTAGAAAAGGGTTACTTGATGAAAAAATACAAATTCGCATAATAGCTGAAAGTACTGTTGATTTAGACAGAGCCATTTCATTAGCTATAGAAATGGAATTAGAGAATGTAGATAAAAACAAATATGCACAAGGTTCAAAACAAATCAGGATTTTTAAGACAAAATAGAAATTTTTCTAGAGATCATTCCCAAACTGACATTTTTTGCATGTTTTGTAATATTAACAGTCATTTAACGTCCGAATGTCGAAAGCTTAGAAATTACGAACAAAACCAAATTAGTGGAAATAGTAGTAATAATTTTCAAAATTTACCACGTTATAATAACGGGAATAACTTTAATAATCGCAATCACAGAAATGACTTTAGATTTCAAAATAATCATAATTTAAATCAATATAATGGATACAATGGTAACTATTCTGGTAATAGATTTACAAATTATAATAATACAAACGCTAACAATTACAACCAACATAATAGTAGACCCCGTTTACACCTAGAAATCCTCAAAATTTTTCTAGAAATCAAAATTTTTCTAATAATTTTAACTCAAACCATAGACAAAACTTTCCAAATTTTAATAGCAATTCTTTTAATAACGCACAAGCAAGTACTATGCCAATACAACAAATTCAAACAATAACATCTCAAAATACAGACCAAATTCCTACAAATTCTTTAAACCAAAGTCACCCTGGTACTTTTGAAAATATTTCGGGAAACGGCTTAGAAGCCTTGGCTGCGAACAGTCAACCAAGAGCTTAATAGATGCACAAAAAATAACCAGTGTTAGCTGTTCAAAAAATATATTTCCACCCGATTTTAAAAATTCATCAATCCAAGAAAATTTTAATAATGTAAATAATATTTCTTATAAATCGATCTTACTTTCTGATAATTTTAAACAATTAGATTTTATTATTATACATTCATCAGACGTAAAAATTTCAGAAATAAAACTTTTATTAGATACAGGTGCCGACGTATCCTTATTAAAAGAGTCTGTTTTGAATAACAATATAAATTTAAATAAAAAAATAATCACTGAATTAAAGGGAATGGGTAAAGAACCTGTACTTACAATTGGCACTTACGACATTTTAATAAAATTAAAAAATAACAATACATTAATTCATCAGTTTCATATAGTACCAGATAACTTTTCTATAAAGAACGATGGCATCTTGGGACGCGATTTTTTACAAAAATATAAAGCTAAAATAAATTACGAAGATGAAACCGTGTATTTTCAGGAATATTGTTTCAAAATGTTGCCATCCGAAACAGTAACAACTATTCCGGCAAGATGTGAAGCTGTCGTGAATGCGCTTGCTAATACTTCAGATATCGAAGGTATCGTAGCCTCAAAAAACTTTCTGACAAACTCTATCTAGGTTGTACTCTTACAAAAGTGCGTGATTATAAATGTAGAGTTAGTATTTTAAATATTTCAAACGAAACCTTAACAATTCCTTTACCTAGGGTAAATGTTGAACCTATTTCTCTACTAGATTTTGATATTTTGGCCTCGAATAATCTTAGTCAAATAAGTCGTTTTGGGAAAATAAAAAAAGAAATCAATTTAGAGGGATTAAATAACGAGGAAATAGATTCACTATTGGAAATTTGTGGTAATTTCAGTGACATTTTTTATTTAGAAGGCGATAAACTTGCATATACTAACACAGTTAAACATACCATTCCAACAGACCCAACCACTCCTCCTATTAATATAAAACCCTATAGATTACCTTTTAAACAAAGAGAAATAATTAAAGAGCAGACCGATCAAATGTTAAAAGATGGTATAATTTCAGTTTCTGACAGTCCCTGGAATAGTCCCTTATTAGTTGTTCCGAAGAAAAGTGACCCTATGTCACCTAAATTTAGAGTATGTGTAGATTTTAGAAAATTAAACGAAATCACAGTAGGAAATGCATTTCCATTACCAAACATTACAGATATATTAGATCAGTTAGGGAAATCACAATATTTTTCAACTTTAGATTTAGCTAGTGGGTTTCACCAAGTTAAAATGGACGATAAAGACAAACCTAAAACAGCTTTTAGTACGCCAACAGGACACTATCATTATAATAGAATGCCATTTGGTTTAAAGGGGGCACCTGCTACATTTCAACGGCTAATGAACCAGTTCTAAGCGGTCTTAATGGCATAAAATGTTTTATTTACTTAGATGACGTCGTAATTTACGCAAATAATTTAAAAGAACATAACGATAAATTAACTGAAATATTCCAAAGATTAAGGCAACATAATTTAAAGCTTCAGCCATCAAAATGTAAGTTTTTACGTAAAGAATGTTTATATTTAGGTCACATTATTACAGAACATGGTATTAAACCCGACCCTGCTAAAGTTGATTGTGTTCATAAATTCCCTGTACCAAAAAACCAAAAGGACATAAAATCATTTTTAGGGCTTATAGGGTATTATAGGAAATTTATTAGGGATTTTTCTAAAATTTCTAAACCTTTAACAAAACTTTTAAGGAAAGACGTAAACTTTAAATGGAGTAATGAATGCGAAAATTGATTTCAGGCTCTCAAGGAAAGCATAATATCCCCACCTGTTTTACAATATCCAGATTTTTCAAAAGAATTTATAATCACAACCGATGCCAGTAATTTCGCGATAGGTGCAATTTTGTCACAGGGGGAAATCAACAAAGATAAACCAATAGCATTTGCTAGCAGAATTTTAAATAAAGCGGAACAAAATTATTCCACGACAGAAAAAGAAATGGCAGCCATAGTCTGGGCTGTAAAACATTTTCGTCCATATGTTTTCGGTACAAAATTCAAAATTGTTACAGATCACAAACCATTAAAATACGTTTTTAATATTAAAGACCCAGGATCGCGGCTTACTCGTTTTAGATTAAAATTAGAAGAGTACGATTTTGAAATAGTTCACAAAGCCGGTAAGATCAATACAAACGCGGATGCTTTAAGTAGAATTATTAATACAATAAACACGGATGTAATAACTAACTATGAAGATTTTCAAAACTACCTTCAATCCCATGTTATCATTAATTCTAATATTAAAGAAAAAAATACAAATCTTTTTCAGACACATAGTTCAGACCCGATAATACTATTTATCCCTAAGAACTATAATAAAGATCAATTTGAAAAATTAAAAAAAAAACCCACAATTAAGCAAATTTTTGGCCTCTTTTAACCCCGATCATGATTTGAATGTTCCTACAGTTTATCATTATAAAAACAATGGTTCCAACATATTTCTACTCATTGATAATGAAAATTCCTTTAGTAATATTAATTATGAAAATATTTGGTCTTGCCTAATTAGCCTGAGAGATCAAATCGATAATCAACAAATTAATCTCTCTTTTATTAAGTATCATTACAACCCTTTAATTAAGTGGGAAATAATCTACCCAATGATACGATATATCTTTAAAAATTTAGAAACCCAAATAACAATCTATAATAATACCTTAATTACGCCTAATATACCCGACAGGGAAATTTTATTACATGAATTTCACAACTCTCCATTAGGCGGTCACCAAGGAGTATCGCGTACATATAAAAAAATTTCTCAGTTTTATACTTGGAAAGGCTTAAAAAAAGATGTTAAAAAATTCATAAAAAAATGCGAACTATGTCAGAAAAATAAATTATCGCGTAAAACGAAAATGCCAATGGTGATAACAACAACCGCGAGTAAACCATTTGAAAGGTGTTTTCTCGATATAGTAGACCTTTACCTGAAACAGAAACAGGTAATAAATACATCCTTACCTTTCAAGACGACCTAACCAAATATACTATCAACACTCCTATGCAAAATCAAGAAGCTTCTACAGTCGCAAATCACTTCGTAACTAAAATAATATGCATATACGGTATACCAGAAACGTTGGTCACCGACCAAGGTACGAACTTTTTAAGTGATCTTTTTAAGAGTACTTGCAAATTATTAAAAATAAAAAAAATTCAAACTACTAGTTACCACCCAGAATCAAACGGTGCATTAGAACGTTCTCACCGTGTCTTGGAAGAATATTTAAGGCATTTTATCACTACATCACAAGAAGATTGGGATAATTGGTTACCTTTCGCGACATTTACCTATAATACAACGCCTCATAGCGCCACTAAATTCTGCCCATTTGAACTTCTATACGGACACGTTCCTAATTTGCCCACCTCTATTCAACAACCTGTAAAAACACAATATAACTATAACGATTTTGTCGCCAATCTTAAACAAAAATTACAGTACTCCAATCAATTAGCTAGGCAGCACTTACTACAAAATAAAATACACTTCAAAAAAAACTATGACAAAAATAGTTTTATTCGAAATTTTGATGTAGGGGACAAGGTTTTACTTTATGATGAATCGGTTCGCAGAGGTAGGAGTAAAAAACTTTCATCTTTGTGGATAGGCCCGTACACAATAATCAAAAAGCTTTCCGATGTTAATTATACTATTCAAAAAGGAAACAATAAACAAAATATTCACGCCAATAGATTAAAACACTTTTACGATTAAATCTTTAAATATAAATACTTTTAATCTCTAGTTATAATGATCGTTAATGTTTTTACGTAAAATTATATTTTATTCCTTTCCTTTCAGGACTTGCCTATTAATACTTGCATTGGGGCTCACTACGGCTCAGACAGACTATAATGTAACGTATTATGACTTCAACCCTGGAATTCATTTTGAAAGATTAGGAGAACTACGACTTTTTAACAACAAATGGAAACTAATAACCTATATAGAATTAGATAACCTTAGCGATAAATTTTTAATATTAAAAAACTATTATGAAACCACAGCAGGTTTATGTGACCATAATAACGCTCAATACCATTATTTTATTTGTAAGCCTTTTATAAAATCCTTTAAGTATACTTTTGACAAAATAAGCAGAGAACTAGAAATTCTGCATGAATTAGTTGGTCACAATAGTGTAGGAAGAAGTAGAAGGGGATGGTTTGATATAATAGGTAAAGCTTCTAAAGTTTTGTTTGGTGTTCTTGATGAAGACGACGCAAAATATTATAATTCAAAAATTTCTCAATTTACTAAGGATGAAAACTCAGTCCTAGACCTCTTAAAAGAACAAACCAAAATAGTTAAGTCTACTCTCTTAAATTTTAATAGCACAATAGGTAATTTAGATTATAACGAAAATATATTAAAAGCTAATTTGAAAAAGCTTGCAGACGAGTTAAATAAAGAACAAAAAGACATAAAATTTTTAACGTTAAAAACTAATTTAGAGGAGCATGTCGCAATACTAGACTTAATGCTTAATCAGTTACAGCTTGAACTTATGACTCTTACCAACGCAATTTTAATAGCAAAAAGGAATTCTTCACCCAGCTATTTTAACACCCGTGCACTTAATTAAAGAACTTAAACAAATTTACGACTCATTGCCTCACGGATTAGAATTTCCTATACCATTAGACCCATCAGTGGTAACCTTCTCCCTAAATATTATCGAATGCAAGTATACATAGAAAACAAACGATTAATTTATATTATAAATATTCCTTTAATAGAAAGTCATCTCTTTTATATCTACAAAATATCACCTTTTCCAAAACAAATATCAACAAATGAATTTATTCTTATTCAACGTCTTCAAAATTTATAGCATTGGATGAGAACAAACAACAATTTGTTACTTTATCGGAATTTGATTATAATAATTGTCTTAAGATTTCTGGAAACAAAATTATTTGCAAGCAACAGAAACCTATTTCATTAGCTCACATTGTCGACAATTGTGAAATTAAACTACTACAAGTTAGTAACAAAATCCCGGACATTTGCGATAAACGGTAATACATTCGGATAGTGCCATTTTTATTCAGTTGCTAACAGGCAACTCCTGGTTATTTGCAGTCCCTCATTCAGAAAGTTTAACAATCTCATGTACTAATAAAATAAAACCAATTGATGTTATACTCAAAAAGTGCGGTAGCGTCTCCATCGGAAAACACTGTAAGGCTTATAGTGTCTCGACGATGCTTATCCCACATGACAATATATACCAATCTAATATTTTAAATGAATTCGTACCTCCGTTAGAAATAAGTGAAGAGTGTTGTGAGAAAATAAAAGACAAAGGTGTTAACTAACGGAAATATTTTTAAACGAACAATATAGAACCCTTAGTAAACACATTCCCGAACTAAATATTGCAAGTCACAAATTAGATGACATAAAAAAATTAACTGACGATTTACAAAAGAAAAACACTCTAAACACATATACACATTCAGCATCTGCTATTGCTTATATTATTGCAATATTGTTAATTTTATTCTTAATTTATAAATTGTATAAAAAATGTACAAATAAAACATCTTGTTGCGGTATGATACCAAACTTATGCATTAGAGTAAATCAGTCAGTAGAACCATCTCCAAACTTAAATCGGCACGTAGTGCATTACAATAGAAATATTCCGTCAACTTCTTTAGATCCAACTACAGATAATATTTCTGAAGATGAAAGTGTAAAAATAAACCCTAGTACTTATAATAGACCTATAGGATATATACCCTCTAGGCGATCTCTAAAAACTAAATGATTTTCAATTTTATATATCCATGAATAAGTAATATTAAGGTTTTGCAATTTTAAGTGTACATAAATATGGTTAGCAATAATTTACTTGTTTTAACTTTTTAATTTTATTTTAGACTTAAGATTAGTTTTATAAGTGCATCACGTGACCATATTGGATAAAGAAATTTCCACCTTATTCTAATTTCCTTCTAGATTTTATTCACTCGCGTTATATAAAATCTCTCAATAAGGGGGAGGTGTTATATCCTAAATTATTTTGTTCTCCTATTAAAATAGATAAAAAACTATCTTTCTTATATTTTATTAATATTCAAAAACCAATGTATTTGGTCATGCCAAAACTCTTCCTAATTTAAATTTGTATAGATAAACTTATGGGTTTATTATGTCATAAATTCGTTCCTTTCAGAATAAGAAACGTGATGCATTGCCTAAAACTTAGCAAATAAACTAACATAATAGCAATAAATTTAGTCTAGACCTTTCAAATTACCGTAAAATACGTTTATTATATTGGTTCCATTACCAAAGGGACAATCCTAAGTAAACTCAAATAAAATATTTTCTAAAGATAAAATTATACCAAACAAAATAAATGTTTGTAAAATTTTATTAAATGGTCAATTACGGAAAGTTTGGAAGGTAAAGAAACTATTAGCATCCCTAAATTAAGAGCCAATAAGATGCATAAACAGTTCATCAGGTACCGCCTATTTTTAAAATTTGGGGGGAAGGCTGGTAAGTTAGATCGATTCTTGGAGAAGAAATAGAAAACAAGTTGTAACAGAACCATCTTAGAGTTAAGACCTAATATTTAGAAACTTTATGTACAATCAAAATTATAATAAACAGTGAAATAAAATATAACAGTCTCAATGCCCAGTTGAATTGTTTCGGTAATTTGTTTACAAATTTCGGAAGGATCAAAGTAAAAAGCAGGTAGGATCCCAAGGGTAGCTGGCAAAGAAATCTCTCAGACCATCCCAGTCGGCCGAATTGTAGTGCCAGACGGTTCGTCGGCATGCTTTAAAGTTGCCTAAAAAATGAGTGGAGTAAGATACGGTGACCAAACCATGGTCAGAGCGACCAAGGGAGCAGTTACTGATGCTTGATGAGTTCGGGGGTGGAAGTAAGAAAGAGATTTAGGGGTTAGAATTATGGGTGGGAACTCTAGGAAAGTAGGTAGGTTCCATAATTAGATTGGTGAGCGAGTTGCTGATTGAGAAATTTTCTGCTGCTCTGCCTTGTGTATCAGTTTTTGTGGATCCTAGCCAATCCTTATTATGAACATTAAAATCCCCGAGAACGATTACTTCGGCCAATGGAAACTGGGAAATAATATTGTCGATCTTTATTGAAAGGAAATCAAAGAGCTGGTTGTAGGAATTGTCGGACGGGGACCGGTATATACAGCAGATAAATTTGGTAGAAGATCTGAAAGAAAGTTTAAGCCAAAGAATATCAGGCCTACCCGATTCGAGGTTAGAAACCCTAGCACAAGCCAGGTCCTTGCGAACGTAAGCACAAACGCCGCCATGGGGTCGAAAAGATGAAATGAGTTCATAACCTGGTTGGTTGCTGTTTTGGGACTTACTTGGGTTTCGGTGAGAAATAGTATGTGGGGTTTGGAGGATTGAAGATAATGGTGAACAGAGTTTACGTTGGAGTTAAGCCCACATATATTTGTGAAGGATATTAGACTTTTCGATGGTGGCCCCCCAAATGTACCCCTCGCCCGGAGAACCGAATAGAGGGGTATTTTACCTCCGGATAACTTTACGTTCGGGCATGCCATCATCATTATTTCCAAATTTTAGTAAAGTGGAAAAAAAAGACAAAGAAAAAGAAAAGAAAGAAGAGGCAGAAGGAAAACTAAAAGGGGAAGGAGGAAGAGGAAGAAGGAAAACTGACTCACCGCCCAGAACTCGAAACGTCCTGAGACTTCACGAGTCCTTTAAAGGGCAAGTGGGGTGGTACCGCCTCAGGCGAGGAAAGCTCCTCTACCACCTACTACTACTCTTGTTTCTTTTATTACGAAATAAAAAGTTTCTTTATTTAATTTTAATTTATGACAAACGTTTCGGCTTGTTTGGCCTTTTTCAATGTCTATGAGAGGAAATATCCATTTGACATAAAACATTTATGTGTCACTACAACATTTAAACAAATTAAAACTTATCTGTAACGTTAAACATTTAAAACTATTCAGGACAACAAACAATATGTACATAGTTTTATATGGTCAATTTGTTACTTACAGTAATTTTACTATTTTACCTACAGTAAATTATTACAGTAATAAATTGACCGTATAAAACTATGTACCAGTGGTGGCTCCTCCTTAGGTTTGCAGGTTTGCGCAACCCCCGAAAAAGGTTTAAAATAAAATTTAAAAATTATATATATTAATCATCACATAGTTACAGATTTTTTAAAAATTTATTCCATCATCTGTATTCATTGTTTTATTAACGGTATCTCGAAATAACAGCCAAATTATATATATATATATATATATATATATATATATATATATATATATATATATATATATATATATATATATATATATATATATATATATATATATATATATATATATATATATATATATATATATATATATATATATATATATATATATATAATTATAATTTGATTTATAAAACCCTCTAAAATTATTTTTTCATATTAATATTAACTTTTAAATGTTATCCTGATACTTAATAATACTGGTACAAGCAATTTTGTACAAAAATAGAAAATACCCCAATGAAATAGGGTCAAACTTGATGCAAATGTGGTATAATTTTCACAAAAACTGACAGAACACACTTAAATTCTGTTGATTATTAAATAGTTACATTAAAAAATCGGACAATGTTATAAAATTATTGTTAATTTAAATACTGGTAATTAAAATGCTTTTGTAAACCTCTAAGTGAATTGTTAAAAATATAAACCCTTGCATTAACGATTGATCGTAACGCAACATAGGATAAGAGTGTCATGAAAACAATTGAACAAAATTAATGAAGCAAAATGTCTGTCACGTCAAGAAAGCAGTTGTCAAGAAATTGTTTATTTGTGTTGTTTTATAATATTTTTTCTAAAAAAATGTTAACATTTTATGAAAAACATATTATAAAATAACACAAATAAACAATTTCTTGACAACTGCTCTCTTGACGTGACAGATATTTTGCTTCATTAGTTTTGTTCAATTGTTTTCATGACATTATCATTCAAAATCAATTTTGTTCCATTTAACACCCTATATATTTTTGACCAGAACGTTTGTAAACCACCTACAGAACAAAAAAGTTCTTATGTAATATCAGCCTAAAATTGAAAATAATCAAATTATTATCATATTTATTTTTTAGACAAGTTGGCTGTGCATTCTTAAAATTCTTAAAGTAGAAGGAGCTTCATTCGATGAGAGAGTAGAAAAACGGTGATGTCTTTGCACATTTAACGTAGGTTGTGTTTTTTTTATTTTTTACCCTAAAATAAAACAATAAAGAGAGAATTTGGTTTTATTTTAAAAATACACAGCCAACTTGTCTAAAAAATAAATATGGTAATAATTCGGTGATTTTCAATTTTAGACTGATATATAAAAACTTTTTTGTGCTGTAGGCGATTTGCAAACGTTCTGGTCAAAAATATACAGGGTGTTCCATTAAAAAAAAATATATTTTTAACCATTTAATCGGAAAAACTCTATTCAATTGTTTATTTTTTTCCATCACCTTAATCAGCAGAAAAAATGCTACCTCTTTGCTAATTTAACCGTTTTTGTATCTGCAATAATAAAAGAGTTAGCAATAGTGGCCACTTAATTTGGTACATCAATACCATTCAATTTTTTTTCCTAGTTTTAGCTTTATTTAAGACAACTTTTTATTACTACCCCAATTTAAATTTTACACAACTTCTGCGATTTTCGGCCCACCCTAATTTGCAATCACCCAAAAATGCAATAAATGGCCAAACAATAAAATTCCATTACCAGAACTAGCCTAATTAAATAATGGTATTATTTTAGTGACAGGAAATATAATTCATTTGGTAACAGAGATATCTATTATTTTGGCAACACTTTTATTATTTTGAGCATTAGAGCAATTTCTTGGACATAATTTGGGGTGATTATTTAGTTATTTAGAATATAAACTGTTATAAATTTTGGAGCAAAATTTGTTAACAAAATGTTTAAAAAAATTTTGATTTCATATAATAACAGAATTTTTTTTGGGGACAAAAATGTATCATGACTAGGGTTTCCATATGGTCTTTTTCAAATCCAGGACACATAAGTCCAATAATCCGGACAAATCCGGACAGTTTAAAAAAAATATGTTATAAATTTATTTATTACAAAAAGGGCTAAATTTAAATGTATGCGGGTGTCGACAAGGGCATACTAGAGATGGGCAAATCGAAACGTGCGTCGTAGGGATATAGTAGAAAATAATTTACAAGCAAAAAATGCAAATGGATTATTATATTAAAAATGCGGCCGGACGACTCCGGACACTTTGAAAACCCGGACGTGTCCGGGTAAATCCGGACGTATGGAAACCCTAATCATGACGATTCAAATAATGTTCCGAGTTCGTTTCGAACTCCTCAGAGGACAGGAGTGTAAGCCCCTCAGGCAAGCCGTTATAAAACTTTATCCTTAACCTGGAAAGTCTCAACATATTTTGTAAGTGTACTGTAAGCACGGCACGCAGGGTGCAACTGCCCTTTGACTGGTATACACTTTACCTTTAAAATAATCTAAATATTTTTTTCTTTTTATTCTGATGATCCTAATTAAGACACTAGAACAAAGTTATGAAATAATTGTATTGTCATCGGCTCTTGACCCTGTACAGGGTTACTCATTTTAAAGTAAACAGGGCTTTATTTTTGAACTTTCTTATACTTTAAAAAAAAAACGAATATAGCAATTTAGTGTATTTTTTCCGTAGAATTTAACAATCTAATCAGGAAAACACATAAAACAAAAACAAAAGAGTTACAGCACGAGTGACGTATTTTTTAAACGAAATACCCCGTATATTTTTATATCAATGGATAGAGATTTTCACGAGGAATTCGGTGATATAGGGGTTGCTGGGTTAATTTTCTGCGGTTCTGCTGCAATTGTCTAAAAACTGCATCATTCTATAAGGGTAGTTTCACCTGAAAAAACCTAGCTGCCACAGGTCACAGGTATTACAATACAAAGTTGATGATTTTTTGTTGTAAAATTTAATACAAAATGGAAAAAAATATCAAGAGGGCTCAACTTTACGGCCATAGATAGGGAACAATTATTGTCAATATCTATGAGATATAAACACATAATTAAAAACAAAAAAAATGTTGTGCGAACAAATTTGAATTTACAAGTATATTCAAAATTTAATGGCTAATAAAAACTTATTATGTTTAAATTCAAGCCCATCTTTAATTTGCTCAGGTAAGCTGAGCACTGTTGGCTTCGTTAACCTTAACCTTCTCTTAAAAAACAGAGCAATGTCCAAAAGAATAAAAAAGATAAAATAAACCTAAAAAACTCCATAAGTAAGTAATTAAAATTCACTATTTTGAAAATTTGGGAAATCTATTCAATATCACATTTAAATTATCCAAATCTGATCCACCATTGTTTAAAAACTTTATTTTTAAGTATCTCTTACAAAATTAGTGATTTAAAAATACAAACGAAGAACAAAATATAATTATATTGTGAAATTTTTTAAGGGATCATTAAGAACAGAAAATTCTAAACTTAAAGTTATGGGACTCATAAGGACGAATTTTAGCTGGTGCAAACAAAACATTTGAAACATAAAAGGCAGTTAATATTTAAGTGTCGCAAAAAAGCGTTGGTGCAACCGGCCGTTAGTAATATAATATTTCTAGGATGGTGCCGATATAAGTTGTCACCAGGCGTAGAAGCCCAGGCATGTTCCAATCAAAGATGGTCCTTTATTACAAATTGAAGACCACGTTTTTTTATACAGAATACAAAGATCTAAACAAAACAACTAAAAAAATTTCAAATAAAATTTTGAGATTATGTTTTTTGAGATGATGGGAAAATTGTAGAGAGATGACAGAACAATCTGCTTTGGCTTGGCTTTGGCGAGCTTTTAAACCAGTGACGTCACGACAGTAACTGTTCGAAAATTTGAAGGACTAGATTCGTCACAAAAATTTGATTTTGTTCGCATGTCCAAGCACAGAATAAAAAAGGGTTCAACCTTTTAAAATAAATAAAGTTCCAATCTTCGAGCACCTACCTGCTAGAGGCAGGCCAGTTTGCACTAGCGATGGGCATATTCGGATGATTTTAATATTCGAATATTCGTATTCCGGAAGATTTTCATATTCGGAATATCATTCGACATAATATGAAACATTGACCGAACAACGTCAGTCGGTATTCGATATATTACGCCGACCGCCAACCGTCGACTTACCCCGAAGTCGAAAGGTTTGCTTTCGAAATAACGAATTATTCCGGATAAATCAGATGTCGGAAGATGAAAAATGAATTATTTTGTTTCGGCTTTTAATTTCAGTCGACTATTATTGGGTTGATGTTGTGTTCGCATACGTATTCTTGTACGTTTTAAATTTGTTTTGCTGTTATTGGTGGTGCGGCGGAAGTTTTGTTTTCGTTTTAATTCGTAATTATTGGTGTGGTGTATAGAATAGTATACAGTGGCCGCCAAAAAAGTCGACATTTTGTGGAAAATTTCTATTCTTGATATGAATGAACCGCGAATTGAATGAACTATCATCCGATAAGTAGCGGTAATATACCCCAGCTGATTGGAATACGAATATTCGAATATCCGAAGGAAATATTCGAATCATTCGAAACATTTCTATATTCGAATATCGTTCGGAAGATCATTCGGAAGGTTCCATCACTAGTTTGCACCGCCAAGCGGTAACGCTGCTTCTTACAGGTATATATGCTCGAAGCATATTATTGATTATATGCGGCACGTGACATCCAAATGTCATTTCATCTTTCGTGGATGAACAACAATAATGCCATACCGGAAGGCGAATTGAGTAACCCTCATTTAAGCAGGCAACAATGGTCATTTTTATTATAGCATTAAGTTAGAAATTTTCTTTCGTATTTTGTGGATAGTGGACATGATTGTTATTGTAATATATTCGCGAGCTTTTTCTTGGATGTTTTGTATTGCCCGGGTAATATTTTACTTGGATTTTCTTTAAAAGTAGGTTTTCTTTGAAGTAAGGTTTTTATTGTCTTATTGTGCCGTGACTGATTTAAAACACCGATATTTATTGTATGATACTTCATAACGAAGCAAAAAGTAATTTTGATACAATTTTAAAGCCTTTTTTACCACAAGGATTTAATGGTATTTGACACGTTTGACACATGACACAAAAAAAAGGTTTGTTGTTGATCTACGAACCTCCCGTGACGTCACGCGCACATGCTCTAAATAGAATTATAAATCATAAAAGTAATTTTCTAGGCAAATAGTATGCCGTAATAGCCTGGGCGTAGCGAGGTACAGGCAGGAAGGGGCAACTGCCCCTCCTTAGAAGAGTGGTCGTTCGCTGGTAAACTGTAATTCTGACGAACTTCATAACTTGCGACGCTTCTAATAAGACCTAATAAGCAACTAACAGGCTTAAAGGCTGGTTTGTGAAATCCAACTATATGTGATGTGATCTCTAATATAATTTTTGTTTACATCATTTCTTACTCTAAAAAATGTCACTTATAACAACAAGGGTAGTGTAGTTTTTTTTTGTTATAGAAAAATTAACCATAAAATGTTTTCTGAAAACCCAAAAGAACTTTAAAAAAATTGTAAAGAACCCCAACTAAAATAGACATAAGAGCTTAGCGGGTGGGCGGGGTGCGGTGTGAGAGGGGAGGCAACTGATCATCCAATGTTGTGCGCCTTCATCGATCGCCGCTCGCATTTATTCAAGCTATTTCTGATTTTTATATGTATTTTTTTAATTACTACTATATTTTACAATTTCATGAAATGAATTACTAAACACTGCTCTATAAAACTCATATGGTAAAAACAACGATCAAAACAACCAATATAATTAGGATTTTCTTTGTCTGTCCTCCCTTATATATTGTTTATTGCAACAATCTATACTGTGGATAAAATTATTTCGGTACAAATAAAATTGCTTTTTCCTTCTTTGAAACAAATATTGCACAGACCATTAGTAATGATGTACCCCAAGGGTGGTAAACTTAACAAGGAGTGCTCGATTTTTACTATTTGTCCGCAGATATAGGTTATGTTTGGACGTCATCCGTTTGCCCATTTTGCCCAGAAGGTAGTTTATTTTATTAATTTATGTTAAAATTAAATACTACTTTGGATATGAACTTACTATTAGAACTGTAATGTATAACATTTTAAAAAATTAAGACTTTATATCACTTGTAAACAAAACAAACAGGCAAACGGATTACGTCACAAATACCGAATTGACATTTAAATTGGTGTATATGGGCTTAAATGGGATCGAGCACTCCTTGTTAAGTTTATTACCCTTGGGTGTACCCCGCAAATATTTCGCGTTTTCAAGCATGGTTTCGTTTAGTATAACTAATTAAGCACATTTCACGTTAATTAGATCACTGGCGTAGCTGGGATTTTCCATTTTTTTATCTAAAAAGTCAGACATGGGACCCACATCAAATATATACTAGATGCTATTGGCCTTATGTGGAATAAGAAAAGAAAATTTTCATTTTGGCATGTGCGAAAAAAAGTTGTTTTTTTTTCTACCTCCTCCCCAGAGAAAATCTAAGTTTTAAAAGTTAATCCGCTATTTGTATTTTTTCGTAAATTTGATCAAATTTTATCATCAAATCCCAAATTACGGAAAAAAATCTGCATTTTTCTTGAAATTAAAGGGATTTGAAATATTTGCATTAGAAAATTTTTGTTAATTAAAACAAAATTAACTGGCTATGGTTTTTAAAAAGCGACAGATAATTTTGCGAAACTTGGGATTTGGCGATAAAATTTGATCAAATTTACGAAAACAAAAATACAAATTGGGGATTTAGTTTTAAAATTTAGATTTTCTCTGTATATAATATAAAATGATCGAAAAAGTCACCAATAATATCGTTTAAAGAGTAATTTAGCTTCTCTTCTTTTGTCAAAGAAATTAGCCTACCAAAATCGGCTCTTATTGCCTTTTGAAATCGTCACATAGACTTTTTACTCTGAAAATAGCTTTATGCACCGGCTTTATGGTTATTTTTGTGTGTATTTGTGTATGAATCGTCTGTGCGATCAAGTGTGCTAGAGAGATAGCAGTCTACAAGGCTGCCTTTAGAAGGTGTATGCTCAAAGGTGCAAACTATAGTGTGGTTTAACAGAAAAAAAATTATGTTTACCACCTTGTTTCTAGGGTATTTTATCTTTATTTGTTTTGGTATCGACTGTCATTGTGACCTGATTGTGACAAACGGTGACAAATGACAATCTTAAGAGTATTGGTTGTGCTAAAAAATAAAATTGTTCTGTAATTTTCTCTTTAAACTGGTATTTTTGTTTGTAAAAACCCAATTTTTAATACAGTTGAATTATCGATTGATCGTTTCGTACCTTTGTGTATTAAACATTTTTTTCTCGCAAGAGGTATATAATGCTAAATAGGGGTTTAATGAAACGTCACCATTCATTTTAGTTTAACTTTTATTTATCATCTGATAAATTGAATTTTATGATAAATTTTTGTAAAGATAAGGTTTTATAAAATTAATAGAATAATTTACCCATCTATTTGTGTAACTGACAAAGACACAGGAGTTATGTTGAAATAAGGTAAAAACAAATGAGTTCCAAGGTACAATATAATATCCATTAAGATTAGCATTAAATTACAAATATCCAGATAATTAAATTAAGATTTTTTTCGTTTATTTTAGAAAGCATTTGGAGAAAATGGAACAAATATCAAACCAAGTAAGCGGTGCAGGGTTTCATCAGATTTGTGTTACAGGTAATAGATCACAAGTTTCTATTAAATATCTATCTTGTTAAGTGAGGGTCACATGAAAACAGATAACAGAATAACATATCCAGTTTCTGAATAAAAGTATGTGATTCATATCTCTCTGTACATTTAAATTTTTGCATGGTAAAGTCAATAGAATTACTTCTATGAGAAGAGATGTCAAACTTCAAACTAATTGTTATTATCATACAAACACTATTTACACAAGTCAACATGTGCAAAGATAATAATAATAATATTAAAGGTATTAAATTATCTTTCTTTGACATATTTGTTATATACAAATAGTCCAGTTATAGCTTGTCTTCCGTCTGTAAAGCTATGAAAAATATTTTAGGAATGCAGACAAAATATAATCGAGGTTGTCAAATTAATTTATTAAGTTTCATTGGTTTAATATAAATTATTACCTGTAGCCGCTGTAACTCCTAATTTTACTAAAACATGTTTAAGATTTAAAATAATATTATTTAAAATAATTTTAAGTTTATATATTATTATTTAATTAATTTATTAATTATATCTATTTAATTTTGGCATCGGTTAAATGATAATATTATTTAAACTAAGAAATATGGCAACAGGTCAAAAGAACTTCTCCCTTCTTACGGATATTGCTCTTGCATCTCTTTTCAATTGACACTCCGGAAGAGCGAAAAATATAATCATAATATGATGAATGTTGACACGCCCCCGAGGACTTGTTATGACCAGTGTCACAGATTAGAAAACCTCGGCCGAATATTGGTGATTAAATTGATGGCTTTGATTTTGGCTTTATAGGACGTACTTTTAGGGCTGCCATCCTTCTGGGTTTTCCCGGATTTGTCCTAGCTTAGAGGGCATTCCGGGTTTAAAAATTTAAAGTCTTGGGCCGCCCGCGTCACACACTGTGCCCGCACGCCGCGATCACATTTAATTGAATTTTGTTAGGTTTAATATTTTAATAAGGTTTTGTTTTCATAACAGAGTATATCAGTAATTTGTGTTTTATTTAAAAAAAAAATCTAACTGATTATTAAAACAATTTGTAACAAACTGTAATAAGATTCTGTGTTGTTGGGTATATTCAAAATGATGATAAAAAATTACTTAAATTAATTTTAAGGTCTGAGAATAAATAAAAAGGTGATTTATGACATTTTCAACTTTTTTTTGTTACACTGACTATGTTTAAAAAAACCTGTTGATATGTCCTGTTTCTGGGCTCTAAAATCCGGGGTTTTCACGCGTTTTGTCCTAGTTGCCAAATTTTAGAGCTGGCAACCCTACGTACTATAAGTTTTATACAGGGTTAAAACGGGTATGTAAAAATAATTATGTACTTAAAACATATGAACGGGTACCAGATATCTACGCCAACGGGGGAAGCATATTCCTCTCAACCAACGGTGTCACTGACTTGTCTACTAATACTAGGATTTTTATAGATATTCACCTTCGACTAGCTTGTCTGATGAGGTCTGATATAGATCAAAACTGGTCACAAGATATCGTTGAGTGAAATCTTTAAAAAGTTAATTTGTAAATTAACTACACTATAATTATGTACTTATAAAAAATAAAGCATTTTTGTTTTAATAATTTACTGACTAAATAAAATAAAGAACACCATTTTAATTATATTTAAAATGATTACTTAACAATAAATTAATCACATTTTTAAAGGTTCTCACGTTAAAGAAACGCAAAAGAAAAGACACCCACGGTACGTTAGTACTTAGGCATCAGCCTTCGTGGACTGTCCCAAGATAAAAAAAAAAAAATACGCCAAGACGTGGATTTCTCATACAAAAAAGACGCATTTCGGAAACTTTTTAAAGCCAATAGGTTTTATTTGTGCAAATGCCAAAATAAAAAAAAAATGTTGGTTAAAAAGCCTAATATTTCACATTGGAGATATAGGTATATGCAAGAACTATATAAATATTTTTAAACAGGACAATCATATCGATACTAAAATTTTTTGCTGGGTTGTGACGTCACAGAAAGTCCGCTTCACAACAACAGGCAAGTGCTGGAATAGAACGAACGGCCTTCTGGTGATGTCAAAATTGTGTCACAAACCGACTTCTATGACAATGATGTTCATAGTGAGGTCGATGACGCGTAAAAAAAACTTGATAAGTCTTATTTTTTTTGTTGTTATTGTTTATTGTTCTGCATTGTTGTGAATTTGGGAGTTTTTCCATAAATAAATATTTTATTGCTGTTTTCTCCCTTAACGATGTTTTAATTACTTATTACTACTAACAAAATCTAATATTTTAAGATTTAAGATATTTATAGCACGCCTATGGTTTCGCATTCCTGAAGGCGTTTCCGCTTTTCCCTTACGTATACCCCATAGCTTCAGACTCGACAGACGAGCTGTAAATCTGTAATTCACCTTTAAATGATTTTGGAAGTACATGAATCGAGATGAAACCTTTTGCATTCTCTTTAGAAACAGATCAACTACAAAGTGTCGGAAAGGGAAATTGGATACTACGAAAGGGGGTGTTTTTTACCCCATTCTTTTACACCCTACACCCTTAAAAAATACGTTTCGTAAAAAAAAAGGTTTTTTTCACATTTTTAATGGTACAAATAGGTTTTTTGGGCCACTGATTTCAAATATATCAGAAATTACTTTGGAGGGCTTGGAAGGGCTAAATACACCCTTTTTTTTAAACACACACCCCTAAAAAATACATTTCGCTAAAAAAAAAATCCCATTTTTAATGGTTCATTTGGGTTTTTTAGGCCACTAAATTTAAATATTATATTATAAATTACATTTGTGGGCATAAAAGGGCTAAATTCACCAATTTTTTACACCCCACACCTCTAAAACATACATTTCCCTAAAAAAAGTTTTTCCCCGTTTTTAACGATAAATATAGGTTTCTTAAGTCACTGAATTCGAATATAATATTAAAAATACATGTGAGGGCTTAGAAGGGCTAAAGTCACCCTTTTTTACACCCCACACCCCTAAAACATACATTTTTCTAAAACAACTTTTTCTTCGTTTTCAATGGTACATATAGGTTTTTTGGGCCACTGAATTTAAATATAATGTCTGAAATTACATTTAAGGGCTTAGAAGGGTTAAATTTACCCTTTTTACACCCTACACCCCTAAAACATATATTTTGTTAAAAAAAGTTTTTCCCTCTTTTTAATGGTACATAGGTTTTTTTGGGCCACTGAATTTAAATCTAAGACCAGGACTAATAATAAGAGGGGTTAGTTTTGGTTAGTTTACCCCTATTTTAACTTTTGTTACCCTATATACAGTTGTGTCGCGATAATCCGGACTCGCGATAGTCCGGATGTCACGATAATCCGGATAGTCCGGATTTTTGCACATTCAGTAATCCGGATGTAAACGACCACTTCGTATTTTATATGTTTTAGCAGTTTTTGATTTTGCAGTGAAGATTTTACTGGTTACTGTGCCAAATGCAAATTATTGTTTCTGTCGATTAGTCCCCGCTTTTGGACTGTGTTGTGTGCAATATCAAGAAATGGCGCCTTTAAAACGCAATCACACAACTTTAAATATCCAAGACTCGGTTGTTATTGATGAGCTTAATCGCGGAGTTAGTGGTAAAAGTTTAGCCCTTAGATATGGTGTGGGAACTTCTACAATAAGTGACATTAAAAAAAAATAAACAAATAAAATAAAAGGGTAAGTAAACAGTTTTTATTTTCTTTGTGACAGTAATGTTGGGTATTATATTAATTTTTCATTTATTATTCCGGTGCACTGATTTAAATTTATTTAAATTTCAGATTCATTGTTCAATGTGTTGCTGAGCCAGGAAAAAAGAAAAACTTAAGAAAAGCAAAGTACCCAAGGATAGAAAGTAAACTAAATTCGTGGTTCGTAAGTCGTCGAAATCGACATGTTCCTGTTTCATCTGAATTTTTAGCAGCAAAAGCTAAAGAATTCTATGCAAGTAGGGGCTGGATTGTCAATTTTCAAAAGAGATATGGCATCAGGAGACTTAAAATTTGTGGGGAACAGTTATGCACACTATAAAATTACTAGGTTTACAGCCACCACAAATTTATAAGGCTGACAAATCCAAAGAAAAAACTGCTCCGGGAAGAAAGACCAGTAAGGAAAGGATCACATTTTTGGCGTCTTGTAATTCTGATGGCAGTCACAAACTTAAACTTCTGGTGATAGGAAAATCTAAAAACCCCAAAGCATTCAGAAATACAGAGCTTCCCATAGATTATAAAGTTACAGCAAAAGCTTGGATGACTTCAGCAGTGTTTAAACAGTGGTTTGACCAATGTTTTGTACCCCAAGTAAGAACATTTTTGAGAGAAAGCAAGATGCCTGAAAAGGCGCTACTTCTTATTGATAAGGCTTCTAGTCATTGTGGTGAAGAAGAATTATTTAGCGATGATGGCTGCATTATTGCAATGTTTCCACCAAATACAACTGCCTTAATTTAACCAATGGATCAGAATGCCATACGCTTAACGAAGCTTTTCTATCAAAAAAGCCTTCTTGCTTAAATTCTAACAAACAATGAAAAAGAGCTTGAACATTAAATTTGCTGTATGCCTTCTCCATAATGCTTGGGAAAAAGTACCAGCGAGTTCTGTAAAAAATGCTGGGATAAGATTTTGCTAACTTAAAGTGACGTAGCGGATGAAGATGATCCTGATGATTTAATCCCTTTAAGTGATTTAGAGCAAAAACTACAACCATTTGTTTTGATGGAGGTTTCCATAATGCTCCAGAATATAGGAAGTAAAGATGTAGATGTTGGTGAAGCTGTTGATTGGATTGATGGGGATGCTCAATTGCTTCAGGCAGACGATTTAATCGTGTCAAATGATGAATCAGACGAAGATGTCTCGAAAATGACCTCGGCTTACAAAATTAATAATCGCGATGCTATTAAACATTTAAATTTTGTTTTACAGTGGGCCACAGATAATAATCTTCCTTTAGCTGATATCATGAGTCTGCAAAGATTAAAGGAAACCGCCTATGAAAAAGAGTAACGCAACAGTCAACAGGCTAAAATCACTAATTTCTTTCAATCAGTTTAAAAAAATTTAAATGGTCCAAATCAGAAAAAGATGAAACCGAACCCGTAGAAATACGCGAGAGCGACTGAGATCGATGATTGAACTATTTATTATGTGTATATTACTTCAATATATACATTTTTAAATAAGTTAACGTTGTTTTATTTATTTATTCTTGAGTTAACAATATTTAAAACCAATTTTTAAAACAATTAATCCGGATTTTTCAATAATTCGGTTCGGCTTGGTTTTAATTGATCCGGATTATCGCGACTCTACTGTACATGATTTTTTCTAAAATTACTATTTTTTTTTAATTTGAAAGGATGATGTAGGTTTATTGGGTCGTTAAATTCCAATCTCAGGTCAGAAACGATAATCAAGGGGTTGGATTGAATTTCCCGTAAAATACGAAGTTGTTTTTATTTTTTTGAGATATATATTAAAATTTTAAAAAGTTTTTTTTTTAATTTGAATTTCTTAAAAACGGTATCTTTTTTTGTCTTACAGGTCTTAAAATTCTTCTTTTTTTTTATGAACTTCAATGCTATTTTAATTTTTTTTGTGCTTTTGCGTTTATTTTTTTTTTTGGGCCGCATTAATGCATATTAAAAAAATAATGGCAGAATCAGATTTACGGAAGTTTTTTTGGGTGTAAAAAAGGGTGAATTTAGCCCTTCTAAGCCCTAAAATGTAATTTTTAATATCATATTCGAATTTAGTGACCCAAAAAACCTATATGAGCCATTAAAAATGGGAAAAAACTCTTTTCTTAGCAAAATAAATTTTTTAGGGGTGTAGGGTGTAAAAAAAGGGTGTATTTAGTCCTTCTAAGCCCTCAAATGTAGTTTTTAATATCACATTCCAATTTAGTGACCCAAAAAACAAACATGTACCATTAAAAACGGAGAAAAACTTTTTTTAGCAAAATGTATGTTTTAGGGGTGTAGGGGGTAAAAAAAAGGTGAATTTAGCCTTTCTTAGCCCTCAAATATAATTTATGATGTTATATTTGAATTTAGTGAGAATGCAAAAGGTTTCATCTCGATTCATGTACTTCCAAAATCATTACTAGAATTAAAGTGTTTTTTAACAGATTAACCCGCATTAAAATGATTTATTGTAAAAATTTATTTTCTGGTAGATCAGACCACCTAGACTCCTTTCCCGATGCCATTAAGTTGGTATCACATTTTTTGGTGGGTATTTGTCTTTAGAGTTGCCTGAACTCTAATTTTTACCAAATTTGGTATACAGGGGTTTTTTTGGGGTGCTGATCATGAATCTTCCGAAAATCCGATAAAATTTTTGGTAATTGTCTTCAAACTTGCCTTCTCTCCGATTTTGACCAAATTTGGTATACGGGGGTTTTTTGAGGGGCTAATTACGAATCTGAAAAAATATTTGGTAATTGTTTACAAAACGGTTTTTTGCTATTTTACTATTATATAGTTAATTTTTGGTATACACACCTTCTGTTATTTATTAAGAATATGAATTTACGTGTGCACAAACAAAAAATTGTGTATTTTTTTAAATGTTAGGAAAAAACAAACTTAGGGGTTTACAGTGTTGCCAGATTTAATAAGTTTGAGCCATCAAGTTTTTTGACATTCTATCTGAAATATAATTGGGGTAAATAAAAAGCTGCTTTAACTAACCAGAACTAACCACGACCGACCAGAACTAAGAGCTATTGAATTTGTCTAAAAGGTCGGTTATGGTTAGTTCTGGTTAGCAAAACAGCTTTTTATTTTACTCAATTATATTTTAGACGTAAAAATGCGGGGACGTATTGGAAAATACCCTGATTTGGTAACACTGCACGGTTAACCTTAAAAATAATTTATTGTCGTTTCTTGTCATAAAGAGGAGTTTTCGCATTATATGAAGAAATCAGTGGTAATTTCAAATTTTAAAATCGAAATAAAGAATATTCAAACGCATAATTTCTCTTCTGCGCTAGTATATTTGCAATTCCTGAGGACACTAGAATACGACTATATAAAAATTTTGCAATTTAATCGAAAATTAGCAGAAAATCGTTTTGTAAACAATTACCAAATATTTTTTCGTCAACGTTTCGTTTTCGAGATATTCATCATCAAAGTTGAAAATCAAACTAACATTATTTACACTATTCCTCCTTTTTGCAAAGAATTTTTTATTTTTACACTAAATTTGCACACAATATTTCACAAACACTTTTAAAAAGTTGTTTTTATATTTATTTTCCATTTAATTGCAAACCTCCACTTTCACACGCCGAAACGTGGCCGCAACCATGTATACATTAGGGATTTTATCACCTGCCTTGAAACTTAAAAGTTTGCAATTTAATGGAAAAAAGCGCTAAAATAAGAAGGTGTTTATAAAATATTGTGTGCCACTTTAGTGTAAAAATCAAGAGTTGTGTACAAAAAGAAGGGGAATATAATGAAAATGAGGTTAGTTTGTTTTTTGAAATTTGTTGTTGAAAATTGTTGAAAAGTTGCCTCTTCTCCTGATTTTGACCAAATTTGGTATTAGGGGTGTTTTTGGGGCGCTGATTACAAAGCTGAAAAAATATTTTTTGGCAACTTTTTTTTTTCGATATATATATATATATATATATATATATATATATATATATATATATATATATATATATATATATATATATATATATATATATATATATATATATATATATATATATATATATATATATATATATATATATATATATATATATATAGTTTTGTTTTCCTGACCGTGTTATTAAATTAATAATTTTTAATTCTCCTGTTTTCGGTCATTTTTTTAAAAATTAATTTGAAATAAAATTAAAACATTTTTTGACGTTTCGGTTTATTTCCAATTAAACCATCATCAGAATCTAGAACAATAAGATGTTTTAATGTCTTTATATATACAATTGGAAACAAAAACAAATAACAAAAATTAATTAAAGGAAACAAATATAAAGTTACATACCTTTTGCTTTTCATAAACTTACACTATCTAATAAGATTTAAAAAATTCAAAATATAGATAAAAACCAAACACTTAAAAACTAAACGATGAAACTATTACGCTTTACATCTTGAAATGTTAGTGATGAAAAAATAGAGTATATTTTATAAATGTTGGGTCTACCCCTAACTGTACATAACTTTGGGCTTTCCAGCCCTAATAGGTGGTAAAAATTTTGCATTTATTATCCTGTAATTAGGTCGTTATAGACGATTTAATTACCAGTGTCAGTCCTAAAATTTACAGTATTTTTTGTTTTTTTGATATGAATCATTTCTTTTAGGTTTCTTTTTTTATAGTTCGTTTCGTAATCTAGAATTTGAACATTTTTGAAATTAAAATTATGTAGTTCTTCTATTGCATGATTAGCGAGAGCTGTTGAATTATCTTTAATATTTCTTATGCTTGTTTTGTGTTCATTTATTCTATTTTTAAATATTGCTTTGTTTGTCCAATATAGGTTTTTGGACAATCAAGGCAATCTATTTTATAAATGAGGTTTGTTTGATCAAACAAACCTCATTTATAAATAGATTGCCTTGATTGTCAAAACCCATATTGACAAACAAACATATTTAAAAATAGAATAAATAAAAAAACAAGCATAGAAATATTAAGATATTCAACAGCTCTCGCTAATCATGCAATAGAAGAACTACATAATTTTAATTTAAAATGTTCAAATTCTAGATTACAACGAACTATAAAAAAAGAAACCTAAAAGAAATGATCATATCAAAAAACAAAAAATACTTAAATTTAGGATTGACCTGGTAATCTATCGTTATAACGACCTAATTACAGGATAATAAATGCAAATTTTTACCACCTATTAGGGCTGGAAAAGCCCAAAGTTATGTACAGTTAGGGGTAGACCCAACATTTATAAAATATACTCTATTTTTTCATCACTAAGATTCAAGATGTAAAGCGTAATAGTTTCATCGTTTAGTTTTTAAGTGTTTGGTTTTTATCTATATTTTGAATTTTTTAAATCTTATTAGATAGTGTAAGTTTATGAAAAGCAAAAGGTATGTAACTTTATATTTGTTTCCTTTAATTAATTTTTGTTATTTGTTTTTGTTTCCAATTGTATATATAAAGACATTAAGAACATCTTATTGTTCTAGATTCTGATGATGGTTTAATTGGAAATAAACCGAAACGTCAAAAAATGTTTTAATTTTATTTCAAATTAATTTAAAAAAAAAATGACCGAAAAACCCAGAGAAAAAATTATATATATATATATATATATATATATATATATATATATATATATATATATATATATATATATATATATATATATATATATATATATATATATATATATATATATATATATATATATATATATATATATATATATATATATATATATATATATATATATATATATATATATATATATATATATATATATATATATATATATATATATATGTATATCTCAAAAAAGAAACGTTGCCCAGAAAATATTTTTTCAACTTTGTAATCAGCCCCCCAAAAAACCCCTAATACCAAATTTGGTCAAAATCAGGAGAAGAGTCAACTTTTGAGATAATTACCAAATTTTTTGGAAACGTTTCGTTTTCGAGATATTTATTATCAAAGTTGAAAATCAAACTAAGCTAATTTTTACTATTCCTCCTTCTTTTTGCACACAATTCTTGTTTTTTACATTAGGTTGGTACATAATATTACATAAACACCTTTTAAAAACCATTTTTTATGTTTATTTTACACCTGTTTTGCATTAAATTGCAAAGCTTTTCTTTCAAACGGGGCGGCTCTGTTTCCCTAGTGTATACTTGGTTGCGGCGTTTGAAAGTGAAGGTTGCAATTAAATGTAGTCTTGGGCGTAATAGTTTGCCATAAAGAGCACTCAATTTAGTTCGAAGTTCCATTGCGAACTAGTTCATCCTTTTAGTTGACTAGTTCTTTTGCACGATTCATAATGTGAAGCATTACCTAGTGCTCTACGATCGAGATTTTTTTTTTGTTTTTATTTAATTGGGAAGCCTTGATATGGCTCTGAACCATATTGTGGCCTCTGATTTAACGACGACATTAAAGCTTTATCATTACTAAAACATTTGCATGTAGTGCTGTAAATGGAATATTCTAAAAAGCTCTCAGGTGCTTGATGTAAAGCGTAGTTCATAAGCTTGCGAAATGCGATTTACGAATTACGAATTCGCAACATTTTTCCGCCGGTTTTTTTTGTATTTCATAGCGCTGCGACTGCGAATTTTTTTAGGGATTTAGTGCTGGAACTGTTGGCAAGATGCAAGATGGAAGTATTGACAAGAGTATTAAGTAGATTGACCCTCTGTATTGACGTTTTAATTAATTTTAAAACTTTTTTGTGTTATTTATAATCAATTTTTTTAACAATATTGTATCTTATGATAGGTTTTTCTCTGTGTATTTTTTTAATAAACATTTATAATGTTTTAGTCGTCAGTGAATAATAAGGATCAAGTTGAATATTTTTACTGGTGAAGGAGAAGGGCTATTGCATTCACTGACCTTCATAATTGCATCTTATAAGGTGGATTTATTAAAACAAACAACAACAAAAAATAGAATATACATTATTCCCATAAAGTCTTAATACAGGCAAATAACAAAATAAAAATAAGAAATTATATTAAAGATCACAAACTTATTTTAACCTTTAGCATATACTTATAGAGGCAGCCTTGCTACTAAGCAGCAAGCGAGAGCGACAGAAAAATTACAGTATAACCTTTCTCTCTCTCGCTTCCCCGTGCTCATTGGTCGGTGGGAAGGTTATATCCCACTCGTGCTGATTCGTCAGCCGGTCCTCCTCGACCAATTAGCACGTTGGAGCGAGAGAGAAAGATTATATTTTGTTTCATCTTTCTCTCTTGAACGCTTTTTGGCACTGCCTAACTGGGAGGCTGAATCAGTAGTAAAATGCTGGAAACTTTAAACTTTTTATTTTTACTTGAAATCACAACTGCATAATGTGCTATTAAAGCATGTAAGAGAATGACAGGTTGTCATGAAATAAAGGATCGTTTTAATCTTATAAGATTAGGATTTTATCGAAAAAAAACACCCTATATAGTTTTCTTTATTTTAGAACTTTAAAAGCACACAACGATCCCCGCTTTATTCCCCGTTCCGTCAATGCTGCCAAAGCATATATATATATATATATATATATATATATATATATATATATATATATATATATATATATATATATATATATATATATATATATATATATATATATATATATATATATATATATATATATATATATATATATATATATACAGGGTCCTGCAACAGTACGTCGGGCTTCTCTACAGCCTAAACTAAAAAAGTTAGGAGTTCCGTTCAAGTGCAGGTATCAGTTAGGAATAAAAGCGCATTTTACAAAAATAATGTGGTATGTACAGGGTGGCCCAAAAAATTGTGGCAAACAAAATTCACTTTTTTTTAAATGTAACATACTGTATATTTTTGCATCTATGGAACCTCCTTAAGCATCTTTATTTATTCCTGAAATATTTCAGCTTTGAAATGATTAGTTTTGTAGCAATAAATTATTTTAAAAAAATAGTTGAATTTTCATGACTCCACTTAAACACATACCAGCACCATAAATACAAATTTTATGTCAATATTGGATATGATTCTTTTTGTAGAAGACTGTCGGATGCTCTAACCCGGTTTTTGTGGTTTAATCTTATACAGAGTGTTCAAATTTAACTTTTTTAATTTAAGAAAATCAATGCTATTTTTCTCAATTTTTTTAAATGGCACACCCTGTATATTTATTATGCGTCAAATGTAGAATTATTATACCAACATTTTTTGTTATACAAACCTACTAGTTATCTTTAACCGTTCTGGAAATATTTATAATAATTACTAATTTATTCGTCTGAAAACCGTTTTATTTGGAAAATACTGATAAAAACACCGAAAGTATTAATCATAAACTAAGATAAGTGTTCAAAATGCCTTCCGTTTTGCTCTAAACATAAATTGACACGTCTCTCAAAAGATCTGTTCACTTCCCTTAATATTTGTGGTGTTACTGTTGCAAAAGCATTCCTTATTCGTTGTTCCATTTCAATTGCAGTGGTGGGCGGATCTTTATAAACAATTTCCTTTATGTATCCCCATAAAAAAAAATCGAGTTTTGTTAAATCAGGAGATCTAGCTGCCCAATGGGTAGGTCCATTTCTACCAATCCATTGCTGTCCAAAAGTTGCATTGAGATGGTCCCTTACATCGCGTGAAAAATGTGCTGGTGCCCCGTCTTGTTGAAACCACATCCTGCCTCTAACATGTGGGTTAATTTCTGCCAGTAATCTGGGTAACTCGTTTTGTAAAAACTGTAAATACATTTGTCCATTAAGATGACCATTAAAAAAATAGGGACCTATAATAGTAACCCCTACAATTCCAGCCCACACATTGATTGACCACCTGTGCTGGGAGTCTGTCTGACGCATAAAATGAGGATTTTCAGTAGAATAATAGTGGAAGTTATGTCTATTTACACATCCATTGTTATGAAAAGTTGCTTCGTCTGTAAATAAAACGTAGTTAAAAAATAAAGGATCCTCCTGTATTTTATTTCTTGCCCAGGTACAAAATTGCACACGATTTTGAAAATCCTCATTAGAAAGGGCTTGGTGTAGCTGGATATGATAGCCGTGGAAACGATTTTTTTCAAAATTCTCTGGACCGATCTTTCACTCATATCTACTGCTTTTCCGATGTTTACCTGACTTATATGCGGATCCTCAATTACCGTCAACAATACGGCCAACTCATTTTCTTCATTGGTGACAGGCTTTATTCTTTCTTGCTTTTGATATGCGACATTTCCCGTCTCAACAAATCTTGCCAATAATCTTCTGAAACTTTTTTCATCCGGGCGTCTTCTGTCAGGATATCGAGCAGCATAATTTCTAGTAGCTAAAAAGCAGTTTCTTTCACTTTCTCCAAGTACAAAAATCATGTCAACAAGCTCATCTTTGCTAAAATTCATTATTATTCTTATTATTGTTTTTGACACAAAAGCTTAATAAAAAATAATAGTCAAAATGTCACGTACTAGTTTTTAATAGGATCCGGCAAGTATGATATTGTTTCCATGGATATAGCGATTGTGCAGCATGTTTTACAAGGCGTGAATCAGTGAATATGTTTTTGCTTTTTGCCTCATTTAAGAAATTGTTAATTTTAAAATTAGTATTACCTTTAAAATTCATGCTAGTTCAGAACCAGCAGAAGGCATTTTGAACATTTACCTTAGTTTATAATTAATACTTTCGGTGTGTTTATCAGTATTTTCCAAATAAAACGGTTTTCAGACAAATAAATTAGTAATTATTATAAATATTTCCAGAACGGTTAAAGATAACTAGTATGTTGGTATAACAAAAAATGTTGGTATAATAATTCTACATTTAATGCATAATAAATATACAGGGTGTTCCATTTAAAAAAATTGAGAAAAATAGCATTGATTTTCTTAAATTAAAAAAAAATAAATTTGAACACTCTGTATAAGATTAAACCACAAAAACCAGGTTAGAGCATCCAACAGTCTTCTACAATAAGAATCATATCGAATATTGACATAAAATTTGTATTTATGGTGCTGATATGTGTTTAAGTGGAGTCATGAAAATTCAATTATTTTTTTAAAATAATTTATTGCTACAAAACTAACCATTTAAAAGCTGAAATATTTTAGGAATAAATAAAGATGCTTAAGGAGGTTCCCTAGATGCAAAAATATACAGTATGTTACATTTAAAAAAAAGTGAATTTTGTTTGCCACAATTTTTTGGGCCACCCTGTACATACCACATTATTTTCCTAAAATGCGCTTTTATTCTTAACTGATACCTGCACTTGAACGGAACTCCTAACTTTTTTAGTTTAGGCTGTAGAGAAGCCCGACGTACTGTTGCAGGACCCTGTATATATATATATATATATATATATATATATATATATATATATATATATATATATATATATATATATATATATATATATATATATATATATGTATAAATATTACATGGCCCCCGGAATTGAACCGTAGTAACTTAATCTTTGAGCAACGCCAAAATCAAACGAGTATCTATATCAATACGCATGCTCGTGGTCTTTAATTTTTGCGGAAGTCGCAAAATCTTGAACCAAAGTCAATTTTCCCGCTTCTCACATTTCAAATATTACGAAACGCAAAAAAAGTGACATTAACCTCTTGGACAACTGACATATTTTAAGTTGACCAATAAGAATCCGTCAATTTTCCCGCCCCCTAGATTTTAAATATTGCGAATCGCAAAAAACTTAAGATTAAGACCTCCTACAATTGACACATTTAAAATCGACCAATCAGAACAAGTTTCGCAATTCGCATTTCGCAAGTATATGAACTACGCTTAAGGTTATGAGTTAGTTAAATGAGCTAAGAGTGGGATCATCGGCTAACTTGTTTTCGTAGTTCACCTAAAAGAGCGTTTTTCTCACCTAGTTCGTTGGCGAACTTCTCAAGACTAATTAAATGGTACAAAGGTAGAAATTAAATATAAAAACAGATTTTTAAAAGGTGTTTATAATATAATGTGTGCCAATTTAGCGCATAATCAAGAATTCGGTGCAAAAAGTAGGAGGAATAGTGTAAATGATGTTAGTTTGATTTTATTTTGCGAAATTACTGAAGGGAAAAATGAAAAAAAAAATACTATTCATAAAATTAGCTTTTTTGTATTTTATTAGCTTCTAAATACATATTTGCGCATAGAAAAGTGAAAAAAATATTATTTTTATGATATTTGAACAAAAAAAAAATTTGAAATTTTATTTTTTTGACCAACACATCGGTATTCTACAAGATGAATACCAACACGCTTTTTTTGTCTTTCTTTTGGTCGCACAATACGCATCTCCGCGCTTGGTTGAGGGTAAATTCTCCCAGGTCACCCATTTCTTGGTTATTGTCAATTTTTAGGACTCAATCATTATATTTCCGAGCAACGGTTGCGGCCACACACGATAAAACGAACCCTCAAAGCACCACCACGCGTTTTTTTGGCTTCTTATGTAACGGAGTCACATTTTACACTTGTCTACTACTGGCAGATGTCGTTACATTTATTAATTTCAAAGTTTTTAAACCTCTAATTTTACTTTTTCTGAGCCTGGGGCAACTAGTTACCCTGTGTGGCCGCTAAGGGTTTGTTACGGGATTCGGCAGTGCATGCTTGATTGGCATTGTTGCAACAACAACAAGAGCTGTCGGCATTGTGGTGCTCCCTTCTCCAAGGTGTGCGATTCCAAGAGCAGCGTTAATTTCGGCTTTTTCTTGAACTTAATTTAATTAAGATTCTCTCTTTCGTCGGCTGTTAAGTTAAATTGTAAATATAGATTTGTTGTTATTTGTTTTATGTCGTGGTGGTTAAGCAAGGAATATTTTTTTTTATTTTTGTTTGACGTTAAAGAATTCTGTTTTTGTTTTGGTTATTAGTCAGCTTAGTGTAAATAGTTTTTTTTTAATTTATGTTTTATTCGTTGATCGCGGTATAAAGGCTCTGGTTTTCACACTGGTTGGTTCCCCTTAACCCTGTTAGTTTTTAAGAAAAGTATTTAATTTGTTTTCTGTTACAAAAATTATTATTAATTAGTTTGTGGTTGTTGGCAAGATAAGGAAAATGTCAAAGACTAATAAGAATAGGGAAATATGTGCAACATTGGCAGCTTTAATAAAATTAATGTTCCTCGAAATCTTAAATCAATCTTTCATTTCTCACCAGCCTGGAGAAAGGATCCCCACGGACACTCCTGAATCGCCTGCCTCGGCACAGGGGAGTTCCCTTGTAACTGCCGATGCGGTGGTGAACGGCTTACCTGCTTCGGCTCAAGGGCACTGGCATCTGCCGATGAGGCAGTCAGCACAATGCGGCGACCTACACGGACGCTTCCCGGACTGCCTCGTGGGCGCGGAGCAGATACTATTACCGACGTACATAGCCACGAAGGCTGGCAAAGGTAAAAGGTTTTGCTGCGCTTTCCCCGCGTGACAGTGTGGGAAATAAACAATATTTTACTGCTGAGGGGGCAGGGCAAGTCCTTGCCGAGCTAAATAATAATAAGACCGCCAATATCAAGCGACTACAGGGTACCGCAGCAGCGGGTACTACAGAACCTAACATCGGAACCCCGTGCCAAATCCAGGTGAAACGGCACATGCCGGAACCAAACGCTGAGGGGTGTGATTTCCCTGTGTCAGCCGTTATGGGCGCATGGTGTCCCTCGGGACCCTCCACCGCCCTCGGGACCAGGACTAAAGTGCAGGGGACTTCACAACGAGTGGCTACACGGCCAAATCCGCCGCCGGTATCGGAGGGTGGCACGACTCAAAATATCAGGAGAACAGAAGGGGCAGCAAAGCCTGCTAGATGTTTTCCGAGTGTTAGCGGATGATACCGCTGACGGAATCGAACGGGATGATGGGCAACGGATGCCTGCGGTCCTGCCGCGCCCAGAGAACCTTATGACGACGACGATACCGCCCTTGTTTGGCCAAGACGGGAAAGAACAGGATGTGGGTGCCAATCTTGACACCCCATCGCAGGGTATAAAGATTATTCAGGATATCCAGTTAAGAGCACCGGTGATGGTATCCCGAGAAAAGGAGTGGCATGGGGATCTCACGGCAGATCTGCAGACGGCCTACATGCCAAAATACATAACTGATTTCGAACTACCCGCGGCGGTGGTCCGAATGCCGTAAAGACCCTTGAACAAAGGCGCGAGGAAGGCGACGCGCGGCGGCGTGCGCTTTTTCGCGGGGATAAAAAGAGAGATTCTAACTTTTTACCGAATGTACACGAAAGGAACCGCCTTCGAGATTTAGCACGGCGCGGGGAACTGTCAGGCCCTAGCCTGATAAGAAACACCAGGGCCCCTGAGATGAACCACCGGGTCATTGCTGACCCCACTGGAACTAGAGATGGCAGCCCGCGCCCATCTCAGGTTAAATCTAATAATTAAATTAAACTTATTTACATTATCTTCTTTTGTCATAAACTTTGTAATAAGTACAGGGTCGTTAATTATATTTATGTGTCATCTGAAGCCTTTATTTATAAAGATAGAAAAAAATTGTTAAAGTGTTAAAGTTGTAGGTTTTTCCATATTATCTTTTGAAATTAACACTAAAAAAATATTGCGTTAAAAAATGGAAAAATATGGGCAACTTCAACATTTTTAAATGAAACACCCTGTGTAAGCTCAATAAATATATATATATATATATATATATATATATATATATATATATATATATATATATATATATATATATATATATATATATATATATATATATATATATATATATATATATATATATATATATATATATATATATATATATATAAACATACACACCCCCCCCCCCCCCCAAAAAAAAAAAAAAAAAACATTTTTGCCTGTTTATTAAAAAATAAGTTACTATAAATCCCTCTGCATCAAAAATGTATATTTTATTTAAGTCTCTAGAAGCAACGGTTTTCGAGATAAACGCACTTTAAAGGGCCCCGCAATTTTCTTAGGTAAAATGGATTTTAGCCAATTGTTTTTAAACTTTGCCTAGTCATAGCTCTCAACACGCTGATCAAAAGTCATCACGGGCACAAAACCCGAAAACGCCTCCAACCTCCCCAAAATCACTCTCAAAGGTCACTGGCAATTTGGGGACATTTGAGGGTGATTTTGGGGGAGTTAGAGCGGTTTTTGGGCTTAGTACCCGTGAAGACTTTTGATCAGCGTGTTAAGAACTATCTCTATGCAAAGTTTAAAAACAATCGGCCAAAACTCGTTTATCTCGAAAACAGTTGCTCCTAGAGACTTAAATAAGGTATACATTTTTGATCCAAAGGGACTTATAGTAACTTATTTTTTAATAAACAGGTCAATATACTAAGCTTAAAAAAAGTTATGCCATCTAAAATAAGTGGGTTAGGACGTACCTGGCGCCCTCTAGTAGCAACATCAAAAGCATGGACGAATTTGAATTTCTCGCCTTAGAGAACCCTCAAATCCCAAATTTTGTACCTCTATGTCATTTAGTTAAAAAAATATTACGAAAAAACAAAATTAAAAGTTTAACACCCTGTATCTTAGTTATTATCAACATTGGGATAAAGCAAGTTTACGTTAATTGCATTATTCTGACCTAAGGAATCTGCTGTTGCTCTGTGTCCCATTACTTCTGGGACACTCTGTTTTTATATATATATATATATATATATATATATATATATATATATATATATATATATATATATATATATATATATATATATATATATATATATATATATATATATATATATATATATATATATATATATATATATATATATATATATTATTTTTTTAAAATTCGTTTACTACATCTTGGGGACAGCGTCTGTATTTAAAAAATGTGCTTCTTTTTTGACAAATTTAATATTTTTTTAAAAAACTGAAACGCTTTAAAAAATTAAAAAATGGGACGTGGAAAAAAGTTAAATAAAAAAATTTTAAAATTAAAACTTTAAAAAAAAAAACGGTACCCAGTGCGTAAATATCGACATTGGGGTGGTCGCATTTGTAGTCCTGAAATATCAGAAAATTCTGAAAACTATGGTGGATACGGAAAGGACGAAAAGAGCCCCAAAACCAAAAGTCGACTTATTTTAAAGATAAAATTCTCTCTACGGGAAAATGCACTGAAGGTTGGGGGAAAAGCATCATCAGTGCGACGCATTATAAACAGGTGTTTGACATTAAAACGCTTAAAATTAAAAAAAGCGACCCGCTTTAAACCAGCAACTTATTCCTTACTTTGGAATTTGCACGACAGCATATGACGTGAAAGTTGAAGGGTAAAAAGGTTTTTGGATAAAAAAAATTAATTTGGGGGCCCAGATGGCTTTTTATTACTTTCATGATCTTCAAAAAGGAAAGGTTTTTGTATAAAAAACTTTTGAAAGTATATTGGTGGGGGGTATTTGTTTCAATTACTAAATTAGTCGTGCTTATATATATATATATATATATATATATATATTAATTAATACAAAATATATTATCATTAGGATTTTATATTATTTTAAATATATATTTTTATGGAATTCTACAAAATCTACCTCCTTTATGGGAAAGCCAAGCCCCTATTAAAATTAAGGGGGAAAACATAGAAAGCTAAACTTTTAAAAATACCTAAACCCAAATGGAATGAAATTTAATTTACGGTGCTTTAATCAAAATAAATTTTTGGTTTGGGAAAAACAGCTTTCAAAGATTGGTTGGGGAAAAAATAGATCTCCATCAGTTATTGACTCCTCAGAAGGAAGGTATGGTATAATTGGTTAATATTAATAAAAAGTTTTTTTTTTGTTTTTTAAATACTCCGGGGAATCTTGTAAATAAAAATAACTTTAAACCATTCTTAACTTTTTTTTAAAAACCAAGGAGTAAAAAGCAAAAAGGGTTATCCCCTTTCTCCATTTGGAGAAAAAGATCTTTTTCATTGTATTCAAAAAAAGGAAAAAAAAATTTTTTTAAAAACAAAAAAATTATCTTGGGTTTTTATGATAAAAAAATTTTTTTTTTAAAAATTTTTTTGGGATGGTTTAGATGTGACATAGATCTAATGAACAACAAAAAAAACCGAAACTCCAAAAAATGGGGGAACTAATTTCAAAGGATTGCCTGATTTTAACCCGTCTGTAGGAGGGGGGTTTCTAGCGGTTGTGTTAACTATTCTTTACTCAAAACAATACTGATGTTCCCCACTAAAACTCAATTAAAAATATTAATTTTAAAAAAGGCTTTTTTTTCTTTTTTTAATTTAAAAACGAAAAAAGGGGATCACGCGTTTTAAAGTTGAGTCGGTTTTCGCATGACTTCATCGAGAGGTTTTGAAATTTGAATAGGGTTGATTTGAAATAATTATTTTAAAAAAAATTTTAAATTGGCAAAAAAGTTATTGAACCTTTTTTTTTTAAATCATTTGATTTATTCAAAAAAGGTCTTCCCAGTAATGTAAAGAAAGTTTGTTGTATATTCATTAGGGTCCAAGTGTGTTTTCTTTTTTTAAAAAACGGAAATTATAAATATTGGGTCAAAAAAGACTTTGCATCTCTTTTTTTTTAATTTAA